>JAEOAE010000064.1:0-16982 GCA_036365155.1 Meriones psammophilus | reverse complement strand
ATGCAAAGTAGTGCTTTGCACAGAAAGAAACACCTAGAAACACAAAGCACTACTTTGTAAACTAAATCAAATGTGTGTCGCCGATCAATTAGGAATACAGGAAAACTGAAAAGCGATATATCGAAATGTAAATGGCAAAGAAACAAGTTTTCATCGAAAGAACCAAAACGCAAAGCAAAACATTGTAATCTCACTCACATTTGTGTCGCCTGTTCAATTATTATAACAGGAAAACTGAAAAGTGATATAACCCTAACCTTACCCTAAGCCCTTAAGCCTAAACCTAACCCTAACCCTAACCCTGACCCCTAACCCTAAACCTAACCCTAACCATATCCCTAACCCTACCCTAACCCTAACACTAAACCTAAACCTAACCCTAACCCTAACCCTAACTTGTTCCAACAAGTTTCCAAAGAAAGAACATGAACGCAAAGCACTACTTTGTAAATTAAATAACATGTGTGCCACTCTCTCAATTAGGAAAACAGGAAATCTGAAAAGTGATATAACGCACTGTACAGCACAGGAACAAGTTTCGAACTAAAGAACAGAAAAGCAAAGCACTACTTTTAAATGGAATCACAGGTGTGTTGCTCGCACAGTTAGGATTACAGGAAAATGGAAAAGTGTTATCTCGCACTGTATTGCACAGAAACAAGTTGCCATCGAAAGAACAGAAACGCAAAGCACAACTTTGTAAACTATTTCACATACGTGTTGCCCATGCAATTATTATAACAGGAAAACTGAAAAGTGATATATCGAACTGTACAGCTCAGAAACAAGTTTCCAACATAAGAACAGAAACGCAAAGCACTACTTTGTAAACAAAATCACATGTGTGTCACTGGCTAAATTAGGAATACAGGAAAACTGAAAAGTGATGTATCCAGGTGTACGGCAACGAAACAAGTTTTCATCGAAAGAACAGAAACACAAAGCACAACTTGGTAACCTAATTCACATTCGTGTCACCATTTCAATTATTATAACAGGAAAAACTGAAAAGTGGTATAACCCTAACCCTAACCCGGAGCGCCTAACCCTAAAACCTAAACCTAAACAAACCCTAACCCTAACCCTAACACTCAACCCCAACCATAACCCTAACCCTAACCATAATCCTAACCTAACCCTAACCCTAACCCTAACCCTAACCCTAACCCTAAACCTAACCCCCTAACTTGTTCCTATCAGTAACAAGTATCCAACGAAAAGAACATAAACGCAAAAAGCACTACTTTGTAAATTAAATCACATGTGTGCAACTCGCTCAAATAGAAATACAAGAAAACTGAAAAGTGATATAACGGACTGTACAGCACAGGAACAAGTTTCAAACAAAAGAACAGAAAACAAAGCACTACTTTTAAATGGAATCACATGTGTGTCGCCTCATTCAATTAGGAATACAGGAAAACGGAAAAGTGTTAACTCACGCTGTATGGCACAGAAACAAGTTTTCATCGACAGAATAGAAACGCAAAGCACAACTTTGTAAACTAATTCTCATGTGTGTCGCTCACTCAATTAGGAATACACGGAAACTGAAAAATTTATATATCGAAATGTAATGGCAAAGAAACAAGTTTTTCATCTAAAGAACAGAAACGCAAAAGCACAACTTTGTAAACTAATTCACATTCGTGTCGCCTGTTCAATTATTATAACAGGAAAACTGAAAAGTGATATAACCCTAACCTTACCCTAAGCACTTGAGCCTAACCTAACCCTAACCCTAACCCTAACCCTGACCCCTAACCCTAAACCTAACACTAATCCTATCCCTAACCCTAACGTAACCCTAACACTAAACCTAAACCTAACCCTAACCCTAACCCTAACTTGTTCCAACAAGTTTCCAACGAAAGAACATAAACGCAAAGCACTACATTCTAAACTAAATCACATGTGTGCCATAAGTTCAATTAGGAATACAGGAAAACTTAATAGTGATATAACGCACTGTACAGCACGGGAACAAGTTTCAAACCAAAGAACAGAAAAGCAAAGCACTACTTTTAAACGGAATCACAAGTGTGTTGCTCGCACAGTTAGGAATACAGGAAAACGGAAAAGTGTTATCTCGCACTGTATTGCACAGAAACAAGTTTCCATCGAAAGAACAGAAACGCAAAGCACAACTTTTTAAACTAATTCACATATGTGTTGTCTGCGCTCAATTATTATAACATGAAAACTGAATAGTGATATATCAAACTGTACAGCACAGGAACAAGTTTCCATTGAAAGAACAGAAATGCAAAGCACTACTTTGTAAATTAAATCACATGGGTGTCACTGGCTCAATTAGGAATACAGGAAAACTGAAAAGCGATGTGTCCACATGTACAGCAACCAAACAAGTTTTCATCAAAAGAACAGTAACGCAAAGCACAACTTTGTAAACTAATTCACATTCGTGTCGCCTGTTCAATTATTATAACAGGAAAACTGAAAAGTGGTATAACCCTAACACTAACCCGGAGCCCCTAACCCTAAACCTAACCCTAAACCTAACCCTAACACCTAACACTAACCGTAACACTAACCCTAACCCTAACGTAACCCTAACCCTAACCTAACCCTAACCCTAAACCTAACACTAACTTGTTCCTATCAGTAACAAGTATCCAACGAAAGAACATAAATGCAAAGCACTACTTTGTAAAATAAATCACATGTGTGCCACTCACTCAAATAGAAATACAGGAAAACAGAAAAGTGATATAACGCACTGTACAACAAAGGAACAAGTTTTAACGAAAGAACAGAAAACAAAGCAGTACTTTTTAAACGGAATCACATGTGTGTCACCGCTCAATTAAGAATACAGGAAAACGGAAAAGTGTTACCAAGACTGTATGGCACAAAAACAAGTTTCCATTGAAAGAAAAGAAACACAAAGCACAACATTGTAAACTAATTCACATACGTGTTGTCTGCTCAATTATTATAACAGGAAAACTGAAAAGTGATACATCACATTATACAGCACAGACACAAGTTTCCAACAGAAGAAAAGAAACGCAAAGAACTACTTTGTAAAACTAAATCACATGTGTCACTCGCTCAATTAGGAATACACGAAAAACTGAAAAGCGATATATCGAAATGTACGGCAAAGAAACAAGTTTTCATCTAAAGAACAGAAATGAAAAGCACAACTTTGTAAACTAATTCACATTTGTGTTGCCTGTTCAATTATTATAACAGGAAAAGTGAAAAGAGATATAACCATAACTGTAACCCTAAGCCCCTAAACATAACCCTAACCCAAACCCTAACCCTAACCCCTAACCCTAACCCTAACGGTAACCCTAAGACTAACCCTACCCTAACCCTAACCCTAACCCTAACCCTAACCCTAACCCTAACCCTAAACCTAAAACCTAACCCTAACTTGTTCCTAACAGGAACAAGTTTCAACGAAAAGAACAGAAACGCAAAGCAATACTTTGTAAACTAAATCACATGTGTGTCACTCGCTCAATTAGGAATACAGGAAAACTGAAAAGTGTTATCTCACACTGTATGGCACAGAAACAAGTTTCCATGGAAAGAACAGAAACGCAAACCACTACTTTGTAAACTAATTCACAAACGTGTCGCCTGCTCAATTATTATAACAGGAAAACTGAAAAGTGATATATCGCACTGTACAGCACAGGAACAAGTTTCAAACGAAAGAACAGAAGGGCAAAGCACTATTTTTAAACGGAATCACATGTGTGTCGCTCACTCAATTAGGAATACAGGAAAACTGAAAAGTGTTATCTCGCACTGTATGGCAAAGAAACAAGTTTCCATCGACAGAACAGATATGCAAAGCAGGACTTTGTAAACTAATTCACATACGTGTCCCCTGTTAAATTATTATAACAGGAAAACTGAAAAGTGATATAACCCTAACCCTACCCCTAACTCTATCCCTAACTTCTAACCCTAACCCTAACCCTCACACTAACCCTAACCCTAACCCTACAATAACCATAACCCTAACCCTAACCCTAAACCTAACCCGAACTTGTTCCTAATAGGAACAAGTTTCCAATGAAAGAACATAAACGCAAAGCACCAATTTGTAAACTAAATCACATGTGTGCCATTCGCTCAGTTAGGAATACAGGAAAAAGGCAAAGTGTTATCTCGCACTGTACAGCACAGAAACAAGTTTCCAACAAAAGAACAGAAACGCAAAGGACTACTTTATAAACTAAATCACATGTGTGTGGCTCGTGCAGTTAGGAATACATGAAAACTGGAAAGCGATATATTGAAATGTATGGCAAAGAAACAATTTTCATCGAAAGAACAGAAATGCAAAGCACAACTTTGTAAACTAATTCACATTCCTGTAGCCTGTTCAATTATTATAACAGGAAAACTGAAAAGTGGTATAACCCTAACCCTAACCCATAGCCCCTAACCCTAACCCTAACCCCTAAACCTAACCCTAAATCTTACCCTAACCCTAACTTGTTCCTAACAGGAACAAGTTTCCAACGAAAGAACAGAAACGCAAAACACTACTTTGAAAACTAAATCACATGTGTGCCACTTGCTTAATTAGTAATACAGGAAAACTGAAAAGTGATATAACACGCTGTATAGCACAGGAATAAGTTTCGAACCAAAGAACAGAACAGTAAAGCACTACTTTTAAAGGGAATCACATGTGGGGCGCTCGCTCAATTAGGAATCCAGGAAAACAGGAAAAGTGTTATCTCGCACTTTACGGCACAGAAACAAGTTTCCATCGAAAGAACCTAAACTCAAAGCACAACTCTGTAAACTAATTCACATACATGTCGCCCATTCAATTATTATGACAGAAAAACTAAAAAGTGATATATCACACTGTACAGCATAGAAACAAGTTTGCAACAAAAGAACAGAAATGCAAAGCACTACTTTGTAAACTATTTCACATGTGTGTTGTTCACTCGATTAGGAATACAGGAAAACTGAAAAGCGATATATCAAAATGAATGGCAAAGAAACATGTTTTCATCGAAAGAACAGAAACAGAAAGCACAACTTTGTAAAATAATTCACATTTGTATCGCATTTTCAATTATTATAACAGGAAAACTGAAAAGTGGTATAACCCTAACCCTAACCCTAAGCCCTAACCCTAACCCTAACCCTAACACTAACCCTAAGCCCCTAACCCTAACCCTAACCCTAATCGTAATCCTAACCCTAACCCTAACGGAAAACCCTAAATCTAAAACCTAACCCTAAAAGAAAAGCACTACTTTGTAAACTAAATCACATGTGTGCCACTCGCTCAATTAGGAATACAGGAAAACTGAAAAGTGTTATCTCGAACTGTACAGCACAGAAACAAGTTTCCATTGAAAGAACAGAAACACAAAGCACAACTTTGTAAACTGATTCACATACGTTGTCGCCTGCTCAATTATTATAACAGGTAAACTGAAAAGTGATATAACAATAACCCTAAGCCCCTAACCCTAAACCTAAAACCTAACACTAACCTAACACTAACCCCTAACCCTAACCAGAACCCTAACCCTAACCCTAACCCTAACCTAACCCTAACAATAACCCTAACCTAATCCTAACTTGTTCCTAACAGAACAAGTTTCCAACAAAGAACATAAACGCAAAGCACTACTTTGTAAACTAAATCAAATGTGTGCCACTCACTCAATTAGGAAAACAGGAAAACTGAAAAGTATTATCTTGCACTGTACGGCACAGAAACAAGTTTCCATAGAAAGAAACAGAAACGCAAAAACACAACTTTGTAAACTAATTCACATAGGTGTCGCCCGCTCATTTATTAAAACAGGAAAACTGAAATGTGATATATCACACTGTACAGCACAGAAACAACTTTCCAACAGAAGAAAAGAAATGCAAAGCACTACTTTGTAAACTAAATCACATGTGTGTGGCTCGCTCAATTAGGAACACAGGAAAACTGAAAAGCGATATATATCGAAATGTATGGCAAAGAAAAAGTTTTCATCTAAAGAACAGAAACGCAAAAGCACAACATTGTAAACTAATTCACATTCGTAGCCTCTTCAATTATTATAACAGGAAAACTGAAAAGTGATATAACCCTAACTCTAACCCTAGGCCCCTAAACCTAACCCTAAATGTAACCCTAACCCCTAACCCTAGCACTAACCCTAACCCTAACCTATCTATAACCCTAACCCTGACCCTAACCCTAACCCTAACTTGTTCCTAAGAGGAAAAATTTTCCAACGAAAGAACATAAACGCAAAGCACTACTTTGTAAAATAAATCACATGTGTTTTGCTAGCTCAATTAGGAATACAGGAAAACTCAAAAGTGATATATCGACCTGTATGGCAAAAGAATCAAGTTTTCATCGAAAGAACAGAAACGCAAAGCACAAATTTGTAAACTAATTCACATACGTGTCTCCTGTTCAATTATTAAAACAGAAAAACTGAAAATTGATATAAGCCTAACCCTAAACCTAACCCTAACCCTAACCCTAACCCTAACTTGTTCCTAACAGGAACACCTGGAACAAGTTTCCAACGGAAGAACATAAACGCAAAGCATTACTTTGTAAGCTAAATCACATGTGTGCACTTACTCAATTAGGAATACAGGAAAATTGAAAAGTGTTATCTCGCACTGTACAGCACAGGAACTAGTTTCCATCGAAAGAACAGAAATGCAAAGCACAAATTTGTGAAATAATTCACATACATGTCGCTTGTTCAATTATTAAAACAGAAAAACTGAAAATTGATATAACCCTAACCCTAAACCTAACCCTAATGCTAACCCTAACCCTAACTTGTTTCTAACAGGAACAAGTTTCCAATTAAAGAACATAAACGCAAAGCGCTACTGTGTAAACTAAATCACATGTGTGTCACTAGCTCAATTAGTAATACAGGAAAACTGAAAAGTTATATATAGCACTGTACAGCACAGGAATAAGTTTCCATCGAAAGAACAGAAACGCCAAGCACAACTTTGTAAACTAATTCACATACATGTCGCCCATTCAATTATTATAACAGGAAAACTGAAAGGTGATATATCACACTTTACAGCACAGAAACAAGTTTCCATCCAAGAACAGAAACGCAAAGCACAACTTTGTAAACTAATTCACATTCGAGTCGCATGTTCCATTATTATAACAGGAAAACTGAAAACTGGTATAACCCTAACCCTAAACCTAAGCCCCTAACCCTAACACTAACCGTAACCCTAACCCTAAACCTAACCCCAACTTGTTCCTAACAGGAACAAGATTCCAACGGAAGAACATAAAGGCAAAGCACTACTTTGTAAACTAAATCACATGTGTGCCACTGGCTCAATTAGGAATACAGGAAAACTTAATAATGATATAACGCATTGTACAACACAGGAACAAGTTTCGATCCAAAGAAAAGAAAAGCAAAGCACTACTTTGAAACGGAATCCCATGTGTGTCGCTCACTCAATTAGGAATCCAGGAAAACGGAAAAGTGTTATCTCGCACTCTATGGCATAGAAGCAAGTTTCCATCGAAAGAACAGAAAGGAAAAGCACAACTTTGTAAACTAGTTCACATACCTGTCGCCCGTTCAATTATTATAACAGGAAAACTGAAAAGTGTTATATCTAACTGTACAGCACAGAAACAAGTTTCCATCGAAGAACAGAATCGCAAAGCACAACTTTGTAAACTAATTCACATTCGCATCGCCTGTTCAATTATTATAACAGGAAAACTGAAAAGTGGTTTAACCCTAACCCTAACCCTGAGACCCTAACCTAACCCTAACCCTAACACTAACCGTAACCCTAATTCTAACCCCTAAACCTAACCATAACCGTAACCGTAACCCTAACCCTAAACCTAACTTGTTCCTAACAGAAACATGTTTCCAAGGGAAGAACATAAACACAAACCACTACTTTGTAAACTATCTCACATGTGTGCCACTCGCTCAATTAGGAATACAGGAAAACTGAAAAGTGTTATCTCGCACTGTATGGCACAGAAACAAGTTTCCATCGAAAAAAACAGAAAGGCAAAGCAAAACTTTGTAAACTAATTCACATACGTGTCGCCCATTCAATTATTATAACAGGAAAACTGAAAAGTGATATATCGAACTGTATAGCACAGGAACAAGTTTCCATCGAAAGAACAGAAACGCCAAGCACAACTTTGTAAACTAATTCACATATGTGTCGCGCGTTCAGTTATTATAACAGGAAAACTGAAAAGTGTTATATCACACTGTACAGCACAGAAACAAGTTTCCAACAGAAGAAAAGAAACGCAAAGCACTACTTTGTAAACTAAATCACATGTGTGTCGCTCACTCAATTAGGAACAGACGAAAACTGAAAAGCGATATATATCGAACTGTACTGCAAAGAAACAAGTTTTCATTCAAAGAACAGTAATGCAAAGCATAACTTTGTAAACTAATTCACATACGTGTCGCTTGTTCAATTATTATAACAGGAAAACTGAAAATTGATATAACCCTAACCCTAACCCTAACCCTAAGTTGTTTCTAACAGGAACAAGTTTCCAATGAAAGAACAGAAACGCAAAGCACTACTGTGTAAACTAAATCACATGTGTGTCACTCGCTCAATTAGTAATACAGGAAAACTGAAAAGTTATATATAGCACTGTACAGCACAGGAACAAGTTTTGAATGAAAGAAGAGAAAAGCAAAGCACTACATTTAAATGGAATCACATGTGTGTTGCTCGCTCAATTAGGAATACAGGAAAACTTAAAAATAGTATCTCGCACTGTACGGCACAGAAACAAGTTTCCATAGAAAGAACAGAAACATAAAGCACAACTTTGTAAACTAATTCACATACGTGTCGACCATTCAATTATTATAACAGGAAAACTGAAAAGTGATATATCGAACTCTACAGCACAGGAACAAGTTTCCATCGAATGAACAGAAACGCAAAGCACAACTTTGTAAAGTAATTCACATACGTGTTGACAGTTCAATTATTATAACAGGGAAACTGAAAAGTGATATATCAAACTGTACAGCACAGAAACAAGTTTCCAACAGAAGAACTGAAACGCAAAGCACTACTTTGTAAACTAAATCACATGTGTGTCGCTCACTCAATTAGGAATACAGGAAAACTGAAAAGTGTTATCTCGCACTGTAAGGCACAGAAACAAGTTTCCATTGAAGGAACAGAAATGCACAACTTTGTAAACTAATTCACATACGTTTCGCCTGTTCAATTATTGTAACAGGAAAATTGGAAAGTGATATAACCCTAACCTTAACCCTAACCCTTACCCCGTAACCTAACCCTAACCCCAACACTAACCTATCCCTAACCGCAACCCTAACCATAACTCTAACACTAAACTAACCCCAACCCTAACTATAAACCAAACCCTAACTTGTTCCTAACTGAACAAGTTTCCAACGAAAGAAAATAAATGCAAAGCACTACTTTGTAAACTAAATCAAATGTGTGCCACTTGCTCAATTAGGAATACAGGAAAACTGAAAAGTGATATAACGCTGTACAGCACAGGAACAAGTTTCAAGGAAAGAACAGAAGAGCCAAGCACTACTTTTAAACGGAATCACATGTGTTTCGCTTCGCTCAATTAGGAATACAGGAAAACTGAAAAGTGTTATCTCGCATTGTATGGCACAAAAACAAGTTTCCAACAGAAGAACAGAAATGCAAAGCACTACTTTGTAAACTAAATCACATGTGTGTCGCTAGCTCAATTAGGAATACAGGAAAACAGAAAAGTGATATATTGAACAGTACAACAAAGAAACAAGTTTTCATCGAAAGAACAGAAACACAAAGCACAACTTTGTAAACTAATTCACAAACGTGTCGCCTGTTCAATTATTATAACAGGAAAACTGAAAAGTGATATAACCCTAACCCTAACCCTAACCCCTAACCTAACCCTAACCCTAACCCTAACCCTAAACATACCCCTAACCCTAACTCGCTCAATTAGGAATACAGGAAAACTGAAAAGTGTTCTCTCACTTTATGGCACAGAAACAAGTTTCAATTGAAAGAATAGAAACGGAAAGCACAAATTTGTAAACTACTTCACATACGTGTCGCCCATTCAATTATTATAACAGGAAAATTGAAAAGTGATATATCACACTGTACAGCACAGAAACAAGTTTCCAACAGAAGAACAAAAGAGCAAAGCACTACTTTGTAAACTAAATCACATGTGTGTTGCTCGCTCAATTAGTAATACAGGAGAATTGAAAAGTGATTTATCGCACCATACAGCACAGAAACAATTTTCCAAAGAAACAACAGAAAAGCGAAGCACTACTTGTAAATGGAATCTCATGTGTGTCTCTCGCTCAATTAGGAATACAGGAAAACTGAAAAGTGTTATCTCGCACTGTAAGGCACAGAAACAAGTTTCCACCTAAAGAACAGAAACGCCAAGCACAACTTTGTAAACTAATTCACATACATGTTGCCCTTTCAATTATTATAACAGGAAAACTAAAAAGTGATATATCACACTGTACAGCACAGAAACAAGTTTCCAACAGAAGAACAGAAAGGCAAAGCACTACTTTGTAAACTAAATCACATGTGTGTCGCTCACTCAATTAGGAATATAGGAAAACTGAGAAGTGATATATCACAGTGTACAGCGCAGGAACAAGTTTCCAACAAAAAACAGAAAAGCAAAGCAGTACTTTTAAAAGGAATCATATGTGTGTCCCTCGCTCAATTAGGAATAAAGGAAAACTGAAAAGTGTTATCTCGCCCTGTAGGGCACGGAAACAAGTTTTCATCAAATGAAAAGAAAAGCTTAGTTTCTTTAGATGCACAGGTTTTAGTGGGTTTGTCCTATGTTGTATGTCTATATGAGTGAGTATATACCATGTGTGTCTTTTTGTTTCTGGGACAACTCACTCAGGATGATCCTTTCCAGATCCAACCATTTACCCTCAAATTTCATGATTTCCTTATTTTCATTGCTGAGTAATATTCCATTGTGTAGATGTACCACATTTTCTGCATTCATTCTTCAGTTGAGGGGCATCTGGGTTGTTTCCAGCTTCTGGCTATTACAAATAAAGCTGCTACAAACATGGTTGTGCAAATTTCCTTTTTGTGTGCTTGAGCCTCTTTTGAATATATGCCTAGGAGTGGTATGGCTGGATCTTGGGGAAGCACTATTCCTAGTTGTCTGAGAAAATGCCAGATTGATTTCCAGAGTGGTTGTACCAGTTTACATTCCCACCAGCAGTGGAGAAGGGTTCCTCTTTCTCCACAACCTCCAGCATGTGTTGTTACTTGAGTTTTGATCTTGGCCATTCTCATGGGTGTAAGGTGAAATCTCAGGTTGTTTTGATTTGCATTTCCCTAATGGCAGTGGACTTGGGGAGTGGCATGCATGCAGAGGGAGAAGGGAGGCTGGGATTGCGAGGGGAGGGAGGGGCTTATGGGGGGATGCAGAGTGAATAAAGTGTAATTGATGAAAAATGTTAAGAAAAGGGAAAAAATAATAATTTAAGAAACTTAAATGACTTTCAAAGTGGTGGAGGACAACATGGAGTTATTCAGTTTACATGGAGCACGCCTCACCCCTAGGGGCAATGGTCTCCTGAACCTACTCAGACCTCGGACACCACCACTGCTAGTTCTAGAACCAATGCAGGTTGTTCCAACGAGGGGTTAAGGCTTCTCATAATATTTCCTATAAGCCCACACCTGTTTGTTTACATCCCCCATTTTTATTCATTATTAGCCAGATAGATCCAAGTAATTGTAGTAATGATACTTGCTTTTTTGCCCAATGCTGTAATGCTAGTAAATTTACTAGCTGGTTATTCACATGCCTCGCTGGGTGCCTGTGCCCGTTGATGCCCTCCCGCTATGACTCTTCAGACAGAAAAGGGATCTTGGAATTACAGCTGCCATTGTTACTGCCATCTCATTGGCGGCTGTTGGAGCTACCACCACGGCATTAGCCATGAGTCATACTGGGCAGACTGCTCAGACCCTGAATAACCTTTTAGCCAAGGTAGCTCATGCCTTAGATGTACAAAAAGGAATTAATGCTCAACTAAAAGGAGGTTTGATGGTGTTCAATCAGAGGTTTGACCTCGTGCAGGAGCAAATTGATACCCTATGGCAAATCGCTCTACTTGGCTGTCAATGAAAGTATGCTGGACTTTGTGTCACTAGCATACAACATGAGAATTTTCCCTGTGCTGCAAATCTGTCTAAACAATTGTCAAGCTATATTTTTAGGTAATTGGACTGAGAATTCGATACTACGATGGACCAGCTGAGAGTGGCCATTGTCATGGTAAATTCTACCAGAGTGGACACAGGACTAGCCACAGGATTATCATCATGGATTGCTGCAGCCATGAATCATCTGAAGGAATGGGCGGGCATGGGAGCATTAGCAGGCCTTCTGGTGTTGGTCACCTTGGTTTGCCTGTGGTATATATGCAAGATTAGAGTCTCACAACAGGGTAATGCAGCCATGACCATTCAGGCCTTTACAGCCATTGAAGCAGGACAGTTTACCCAAGCATGGTTGGCTACCATAAAAAGCCAAAATGTTACGCTCAGGATGCAAGGCTAAGCACTGCACTCAGGGTCATCAGCCGTGGACCCAGAGAAGAGCATGTCTGATTGCATGCGGGTTGATGCGCCAGGTCCCGCCTCTGAGTAAAAGGTATCGGACGGGTCTGATGCTCTTTGGGTGGATGACACCTAAATGAACATCAGTACAAAGTCCCAATTTATTTCTAATATCAGAGATCAGACCTCTACTCTTGCCTGATGCGTCCAAAACAAAAAAGGGGAACTGTAAAGAGCTGTTTACAGTTTAAACGCGGCACCTGAAAGATGGAGCTGGTTTCCGCCTTCCACCTTCCCTATGGTGAGTGCTCTCTGTCACAAACAACTCCACATTTGGCTAAGGCTGAGGATCTGGCTTGCTTCCATGTATGTGGACCTATCTGCATTGCTCACATGGCATGCTGAGGTTGGTTACCCAGAGGCTATTTAAAGTGGGCTGGCTTTCCCCAGGGTCAGATGATTGTTCAAGGTTCCTGAATAAACTGCATTTAAAAAAATAAATAAATAAAACAAAACATCAAGTTAAAAAAAAAAAAAAAAAAAAGTAGTGCTTTGTTTTTGTGTTCTTTCATTCGAATCTTGTTCCTGTGCTGTACAGTACATTATCACTTTCAGTTTTCCTGTATTCCTAATTGAGCGAGTGGCACACATGTGATTTAGTGTACAAAAAGTACTGCTTTGCCTTTATGTTCTTTTTCGCTTGAAACTTGTTCCTGTTAGGAACAAGTTAGGGTTAGGTTTAGGATTAGGTTAGGCTTAGAGTTAGGTAGGTTTAGGGTTAGGGTTAGGGTTAGGGGTTAGGATTAGGGGTTAGGGTTAGGGTTAGGGTTAGGTGCTTAGGTAGGGTTAGGGTTATATCACTTTTCAGTTTTCCTGTTATAATAATTGAAGTGGCTAAACGAATGTGAATTAGTTTAAAAAGTTGTGCTTTGCGTTTCTCTTCTTTTGATGAAAACTTGTTTCTTTGCCATACATTTTGATATATCGCTTTTCAGTTTTCCTGTATTCCTAATTGAGCGAGCGACACACATGTGATTTAGTTTACAAAGTAGTGCTGAAAGACCCCAGCCTCACCAAAATTTAGAAGCAGCTAATAGTTAATGTCATTTTGTACAGCACTGTTTTGAGAAACTCTGAAGGATACTACTGTTTTGAGAAACTCTGTGGGCTAGGAGGGAACTAGCTGAAGAGACACAGCTGCTGGGGATATCTGCGGTCATGCTGCCCCAGTTGATCCAAAAATCAATTTGTGCTGACCACGCATATAAGAAGTTTGTGAGACTGTTCCAGCTGAGATAGGGGCCCTAAGACAAATAGTGAGACTGTTCCAGCTGAGATAGGAGCCCTAAGACAAACAACACGTGGAGGTCCCAAGATTGAGAGCTATCATGACCTTTCTGACCACCCAGTTCCTGATATCATGGTGTCCCTGCCTAACTCTGACTCAAGTTGTGGTCTCATTTAAATGTACCAATCAGCTCCCTGTAACTATGCTTCTCGCTTCTGTACCTGCGCTTTTGCTCTGAGACCCTATAAAAAGCCCAGCTTTCCACTCAGGGGGCAAGCAAGTCTTCCGAGAGACTTTGTCCCCCCGGATACCCGTGTATCAAAATAAAGCCTCTTGCTGTTTGCAGCCGAACATCTGGTCTCGTTGATCCTTGGAAGGGGGTCTCCCTGACAGGAAGACACCCATCGGGAGTCTTTCAGTGCTTTGCATTTCTGTTCTTCTGTTGGAAACTTGTTTCTGTGCTGTACAGTGTGATATTTCACTTTTCAGTTTTCCTGTTATAGTAAATGAACGGGCAACACGTTTGTGAATTAGTTTACAAAGTTCTGCTTTGCTTTTCTTTTCTTTCGATGGAAACTTGTTCCTGTGCTGTACAGTTCAATATATCACTTTTCAGTTTTCCTGTTATAATAATTGAACAGGTGACACGTATGTTTATTAGTTTATAAAGTTGTGCTTTGCGTTTCTGTTCTTTCTATGAAAATTTGTTTATTTGCCCTACATTTGATATATCGCTTTTCAGTATTCCTGTATTCCTAATTGAGCGAGCTAAACACATGTGATTCCATTTGAAAGAAGTGCGTTGCTTTTTTGTTCTTTCCTTCGAAACTTGTTCCTGTGCAGTACAGTCCGTTATATCACTTTTCAGCTTTCCTGTATTCCTAATTGATCGAGTGGCACACATGTGATTTAGTTTACAAAGTAGTGCTTTGCATTTAAGTTCTTTCCTTGGAAACTTGTTAATGTTAGGAACAAGTTAGGTTAGGGTTAGGGTTAGGGTTAGGTTAGGTTAGGTAGGGTTAGGGTTAGGTTAGGTTAGGGTTAGGTTAGGGTTAGGGTATTTGGGGTTAGGTTAGGTTATATCACTTTTCAGTTTTCCTGTTATAATAATTGAACAGGCTACACAAATGTGAATTAGTTTACAAAGTTGTGCTTTGCATTTCTGTTCTTTCGACGAAAACTTGTTTCTTTGCTGTACATTTCGATATATCGCTCTTCAGTTTTCCTGTATTCCTAATTGAGCGAGAGACACACATGTGATTTAGTTTACAAAGTAGTGCTTTATGCTTCTGTGTTCTTCTGTTGGAAACTGGTTTATGCTATACAGTGTGATGTATCACTTTTCAGTTTCCCTGTTATAATAATTGAATGGACGACACGTGTGAATTAGTTTACAAAGTTGTGCTTTTTGCTTTGTTCTTTCTTCGATGGAAACTTCTTTCTGTGCCTTACAGTGCAGGTAACACTTTTCAGTTTTCCTGTATTCCTAATTGAGCGAAACACACACATGTGATTCCGCTTAAAGGTAGTACTTTGTTTTTCTGTACTTTCATTCAAAACATGTTCCTGTGCTGTACAGTGCGTTATATCACTTTTCAGTTTTCCTGTATTCCTAATTGAGCGAGTTGCACACATGTGATTTAGTTTAAAAAGTAGTGCTTTGCATTTCTGTTCTTCGTTGGAAACTGGTTCCTGTTAGGATCAAGTTAGGGTTAGGTTTAGGCTTGGGGTTAGGTTAGGGTTAGGGTTAGGGTTAGGTTAGGTTAGGTTCGGTTAGTGTTAGGGGTTAAGGTTAGGTGAGTGTTAGGGTTAGGGGCTTAGGTTAGGGTTAGGGTTAGGGGTTAAGGTTAGGGTGAGTGTTATGGTTAGGGTTAGGTTTTTATCACTTTTCAGTTTTCCTGTTATAATAATTGAACAGGCGACATGAATGTGAATTAGTTTACAAAGTTGTGCTTTGAGTTTCTGTTCTTTTGATGAAAACTTGTTTCTTTACTGTACATTTCGATATATCGCTTTTCAGTTTTCCTGTATTCCTAATTGAGCGAGTGACATACAAGTGATTTAGTTTACAAAGTAGTGCTTTCTGTTTCTGTTCTTCTGATGGAAACTTCTTCCTGTGCTGGACACTGTGATATATCACTTTTCAGTTTTCCTGTTATGATAATTGAACGGGTAACACGTATGTGAATTAGTTTACAAAGTTGTGCCCTGCGTTTCTGTTATTTCGAAGGAAACTTGTTCCTGTGCTGTACAGTTGGATATATCATTTTTCAGTTTTCCTGTTATAATATTTGAACGGGCAATACGTATGTGAATTAGTTTACAAAGTTATGCCTTGCGTTTCTGTTCTTTCAAAGGAAACTTGTTTGTGTGCTGTACAGTGCGACATAATACTTTTCAGTTTTCCTGTATTCCTAATTGAGTTAGTGACATACATGTGATTCCGTTTAAAAGTAGTGCTTTGCTTTTCTATTCTTTCGTTCTAAACTTGTTCCTGTGCTGTGCAGTGCATTATATCACTTTTCAGTTTTCCTGTATTCCTAATTGATCAAGTGGCACACATGTGATTTAGTTTACAAAGTACTGCTTTTTATGCTTATGTTCTTTCCTTGGAAACTTGTTCTGGTAGGAAAAATTTAGGTTAGGGTTAGAGTTAGGGTTAGGTTTAGGGTTAGGTTAGGTAGGGTTAGGGTTAGGGTTAGGGTTAGTGGTTAGGTCAGGTTAGGTTAGGGTTATGGGCTTAGCGTTAGGGGTAGGGTTATATCACTTTTCAGTTTTCCTGTTATAATAATTGAACAGGCGACACAAAATGTGAATTAGTTTACAAAGTTGTGCTTTGAGTTTCTGTTCTTTGATGAAAACTTGATTCTTTGCCTTACATTTCAACATATCGCTTTTTCAGTTTTCCAAATTCTAATTGAGCGAGTGGCACACATGTGATGTACTTTACAAAGTAGTGTTTTTGCGCTTATTTTCTTTTCGTTGGAAACTTGTTCCAGTTAGGAACAAGTTAGGTTAGTGTTAGTGTTAGTGTTAGTGTTAGTGTTAGTGTCAGTGTTAG
>JAEOAE010001401.1:0-91133 GCA_036365155.1 Meriones psammophilus | reverse complement strand
CATATTAAATTATTCTCCAACATTGTATTGTGTGTGAGTGTTGGCAAGGGCTGGGCTGTGCCTGAACCCACAAGGGGACACGGGGGACTGCAAGCCATAGCCCAGCTTTATGATCACCTCCATTTTCTAAGAGACTTCCAGAGCAAAAGGACTCTCAGTAAAGGAGGTTAGTAGTAGCTGGAGGGTCAAAAATATAACAGTTTAGGTATCACTTTGTTTTTGTCTTGTAGCAGTTGTGAAATCTGTGTTTATTTAATTTGTATTAATTAGAAAATCAAAGGTATCTCTGGTCCAGTGGACATTTTTCATGTTAGAGTTTCCTTACATCTTTTCATGTAAACTTGACTATATTTTAGGATTATGTTTTTGGCTTTTTCTCCCACCCCCTCATTCTTTCACAAACACTGTACACATTCTTGATTATTGAAGTTAGTGGTAAGTACAGAAGTCACATCATGCCAGAGGATTATGAGATTCATGACAATAGAATCATCCCTTATTTTTCTGTTTTCCTCTGTTTCTTACCAGGTGGCTTTTCTGATATGAGATAGAGATTTTGGATTGTTCTCTAGCAATCACATAAAGACAGTTTGTACTTATGTCTGTAGAAGGCAGAAGAGATAACATGAAGGTGAGTGATACCAGTTGGCCAGTTTACTCCTTCTCTTTTGACATTTTCTTTTGGTGATCTGTCATTTTCTTCAGAAATTTCATGTGTCCAGTGGTCTCCATATTCTTTAGTTGGATGATTTATTCTCCTGAAAAGATTAAATCAAAACCCTGCCCCATCCCTAATTCTGGGGTGAGGGTTGTGCCTTTTTAGGCATATCTTTTATAGGGCAAAATAGTTTTTTGGAAATAGAAAACGCATAATATCTCAATTAAAGTTAAAAAAATCTTTGAAAGTTTACAAATATACTTTAAAGTGTATTTATTTCTAGACAATAAAGGGCATTCATTTTGATTTTCTGCCTGCCTTTTACAAGCAACTTTTAAATAAAATCACTGTAAATCTTATGTGCCTGCCTCTGCCTCCCAGGTGGTATGTAAAGGCATGTGCCTCCCAAATGCTGGGATTAAGGCTATGAACCACCAACACCCTGTGATTGTAACTGCTGAATTTAGAAAACAACTAATTAATAGAGAACTGCTTGTCCTGCTTGTCACTACTGGGATTAAATGCATGGTCTATCACCATGCTGCTGAAAAATGTTCTATTCACTCCAAATTATTCCCACTCAAACAAGTTTATACCTTTAAATTGACTTAAACATTTAAACCTCTTAAATGTTTTTAATATGAAACAACAAAAGTATCCTTTTTTATTTAAGAAGAAAACACTAGCCTTTATAAGTTTGTTTGGACTCAATGACCAAGCTGTCTGAGGAACAGTTACCTCTGCTTATTCAGGAGATCTCTACTATTCAGATGTAATCGTTTACAATTTTGATAGGATCCACCATTCTTTTCCTCTGGAAAGATTCAGTTTTACCAGTGAAGAGACAGTTCAACAGTTTCTCACTGTCTACTCCTTTTGGTTATGTTTACTTCTTTTTGTTCTAGAGTATTTAGGTGTGCTGTTAAGTTGCTACTAAGAGATCTTTCTGATTATTTTTTCTGAATGTACTTAGTGCTATGAACTGTCTTCTGGTCAACACTTCTATTGTGTACTATGAGTTTTGATATGTTGTGTATTCATTTCATTGATTTCTAGAAAGTCTTTAATGTCTTTATTTCAGTTTTGATCCATTTTTTATTCAGTAGAGAATTGTTCAATTTCTATGAGTTTGTAAGCTTTCTATTGTTTTTGTTATTGGTGATGTGCTGCTTTAAACCTTAGTGGTCTGATAGGATGCAGGAGGTTATTGAAAGTTTCTTATATCTTTTGAGACTTCCACTGTTCAAGTATATCATCAATTTTGGAGAAATATATATGAGTTGCTGAGAAGAGGGAACAATCTTTTGTGCTTGGGTGGATGTTCTGTAAACATCATTTGGGTATATTTAGTTTTTTGATGTTAATTAGCTGGAGCATTTCTCTGTTTAGTTTGGTCAGGAGGACCTGTCCATTGGTGAGAGTGATACATTGAAGTCTTCCCCTATGAGTTTATGAGGGCTAGGATGTGATGCAAGCTGCAGAAGGGTTTCTTTTATAACTCGGGTGCTCTTATGTTTGGGGCATAGATGTTAAGTATTGAAATGGTATATTGCTGGATTTTTTAATATTTCATGTCCTTTGCCATCTTTTGATTAGTTGTTTTTGAAGTTTGTTTTGTTAGATATTAAAATTGCTATACGAGCTTGATACTCTAATCCATTTATTTGGAATATCTTTTCCAACCCTTTACCTTGAGATAATGTCTATCTTGATGTAAAGCTGTGTTTGATGTATTTAGAAGAAGGGTGGGTTCTGTTTTATCACCCATTTTGTGAGCCTGTGTCTTTTTATTGGTGAATTTGGGTCAATGGTATTAAGAGATATCAATGAACAGTGATTGTTAATCTTGGTATTTTGGTGGTGAAGGTGGTGGTGGTTTTAACACCTTGTTTGGGGCTGTATTTATAGATATATATTGTTTAAATTTGATCTTAACATGCAACATCTTATTTTCTCCACTTGCTGATTAAAAGGTTCTGGGCATAGTTAGTAATTTTTCTTGGCTTCTCTAGTTTTTTAGAGTCACAAGAATACTGTCTTTATCTTTCAATTTCTAGTATCTTTACTGATACAAGAATACTGTCTTTATCTTTCAATTTCTAGTATCTTTACAGGATTAATTCCAATAGATCTGCCTTTATTTATTTCTTCGTTGGATTTTATTTTATTTTTGGTTTGTCTGTTTTATTGGTTAGTGTAGTCTGTTTAATTTTTTTTCTGTTACAACTTTTAATATTTTTTCTTTGTTCTGTATATTTAGTGTTTTGATTATTCTCCAGAAAGAGGACTTTCTTTTCTGTTCCAGTGTCTTTGGTATTTTTGTATGTTTTTCTTGCCTTGATGGACATCTTATTCTTTAGGTTAAGAAATTTTTCTTGTATGATTTTGTTAAAGATATCTTCCAGAACCTTGATCTCATCCTCCTTTTGCTAATCTGATTACCAGCATGTTTTGTCTTTTCATAATGTCTCAGAGTTCCTGGATTTTTTGTGATAGGGGACTTTTGAATTTAACATTTTCTTTGACACGTGTATCTATTTCATCTTTTTTTCTGTGTTGGTGTTGTTGTTTATTTTCAAACAGGATTGCTTTTTATAGCCTTTGCTGTCCTGGAATCACTTTGTAGACCAGGCTAGCCTCAAACTCACAATAGTCCAGCTGTTTCTGTATCCCTGAGGTCTGATGTTAAAGGAGTTTGTAAACACACCTGTCTTCCATTCCTTCTATTTTGTATTTAGTGCTTAAATTTATCTCCTTGATCTCTGTTTACTGTGTGAACCTTGCCTCTGTATTTCTGTGCTGTAGTCTTTAAATTTTTCATTTCCAGGATTTCCTAAATTTCTGCATTTAAAAAATATTTTTTTTTTGAGCCTGGGATTCTCTGTGTAGCATATGATGTCCTTGCCTTGCTTTGTAGACCAGGCTATCCTCAAAGTCACAGAGATCTCTCTGCCTCTACCTACCAAAGTGCTGGGATCACAGGTATGCACCACGATGGCCAGCTTGTTTTTGCTTTCTTTATTGATTATATTTCCATGTTTCCAGAATATGTTTCATTCTGTCATTCTCCATTCAGCAGAGGCTTGGAGCTCAGCTTCCAGATGGAGAACAGAGGTTTGATTTCTCTCAGGGACAGCTAGAACCCTTTGGGGCAAAACCCATGTTCACTAGGTGGGGGTGTGGAAAGATTTTTCTATTGACTGTTACAGGTAGCTAGCTCTTTTAGAATGAAATCACCAGTGGTAGTAGAAATTCTGGCATTCCAGATCCTATGGCAATACCAAAGTGTTACCATTCTTGCATACGCTGCTGTGCCTTGTTCTGAGGACTTTCACCTCAGAGGTTCAAGTAAAAGTCCATGCCTGGTTGGCTTGCAACCAAGACATAGGCCTAGTGAGACACAGACACAGTGAGGCCTAGGCCCAGTGGGCCAGTGAGCAAGCCCAGATGGGGATAAATGATGAATCTCGGAGGCCATGATGGAAGGCTGATGGTGTCAGGTGGCATACAACCTACCAGCATACATGCACCCCCAGCATGGGCTGGATTTCTTAGGAAGAACATTGAATCTGTTGAATGGTCATTATTAATGAGACATTCAGGACTATAGTGAAAGAAAGAGTCAAGTAGAGGAGAAATAAATGTAGTCTTTGGTTTGTAGAGAAAAGCATCACTAAGTAGTTTCAGATGGCAGTCACATGCTGAAACAGAAACAGGAATTTTTAAGGAGATCATCATTAAAGAGAAGGTCCTAGGTCTGGATTTGAAACCTAAGATGGTGTCCTTAAATTAACACTCCCTCCTGATAATTCTTCCGTTAATCAATGGAGCAGGCTAAGTGATTCCTAGTACCAGGAAAGAACTTCATATAAAACCTGCTTCAAATGTGTTCCAAGTGTGGCACGGTCCATCCCAATTTGTCCATCCCGACTTAAAATCCAACTTGACAGGCTCACTCATGTTATGCACATTCTGGAAACAAGGAAGATGCAAAATTTAAGATAATAGATTCTTTCTTTGTGTTTTCAGTTCAACACTGTGACAGCCATCTGTGCTTGGCAGAGTTAGATCCCCAGTAAAGATACTGTAAAGGTTCATTGCATGAAGCAGTGAGGGTGAAGCCTGAGTTGCGTCTTGACACTACAAGATGTTGAGGTACCTAAGTTATGAGATACCTCCCATAGAGTGCTTCCTTTAGCGAGTGGATGTAACCAAACTGAGATGTATGAGACATTGTAGGAATAGGGAAATCTAAGCCTTTAAAAATAGCAACAGAAGTTGTTGTTTTCCTTGGTAATCTTTCCTTGGTCCAGTCTTTCCACACTATGTATACATTCCTCTTTAGTGGAACTGGAAGGGGTATTCTGTGCATCTAAGTTGGAATGATGTGATTTGTTTTTGATGTTACAAGATGTGGCAGCCAAGAGATTTTATTGTTTGTCAGAAGAAACATTGAATATTTGAACAGTGTATGAGCTATTGCAGAATTTTAGGATCGTTGAAGTTAGACTACATTTTCATCATGGGATGACAACAAGCCTATAGGGAATTTGGTCAGAACTTACTTGCTTGAATCAAAAAAGCTTCCAGAGAAGATGATGTTTCTGTTTTTGACATTGAAGAAAAAAAGTTTCTGTGTAGCCCTTGTTGTCCTGAAAGTTGGTATGTAAACCAAGCAGGTTTTGAACTTACAGGTTTAGCTCCAGTTGAGTGTTGGGTTTAAATTTAGGCCAACATGCCTGACATCAATATCATCATCACTGGCTGCTGATCCTGGGATTTTTTTTTTATTTTGTTTTGTTTTGCTTTGTTTTGTATATGTAAGTGTAGGTTATTGTGTTGATCTTCATCCACATCTTACATTTAAAATTTGGCAGAGTATATTTAATTTCTTAGGATGACATGTATTCATGACACTAACACTCCCTAAGCTTTCTGAGTCACTGAATTGCAGATGTGTGATGTTCTTCTTACCTGTTGTGTTTTTTAACTTTATGTATTTATTTAATTCACATTTAATTTATTTTTAATTTAAAATTGTTCTTCTGTAATTTATTCTCCATCATGAACTCAGGTCTTTGATCACCTCCTCCTGGGTGGTGCAGCCTTTCAAGGACACAGAGGAAGATGATGTAGCCATCCTTGATGAGATGTGTTAAGCTAGAAGGGGAGGAATTCTTCCCCAATTAGGAGACTAGAGAAAGGGCATAGGGGCAGAAGAAGGAGGGTAGGTGGGACTGGGAGGAGATGAGGGAGGGGGCTATGGCAAGGATACAAAGTGAACACATTGTAATAAATAAATTAATTAAATTAAAAAATAATTTATCCACTTAACATCCCAATTGTAATCTTCTCCCTTGACTCTTCCTTGTCTCACCCTCTGTTCTTCTTTCCTCCTTATCCCACTTCCTATATCTCAGATACAGGGAACACTCCTTTCCTACCATCTGAACTCAGCCTATCAAGTCTCATTAGGACTTCCTGCATCCGCTTCCTCTGTGGTGTAGCAATGCCCCCTCCACCAAGGGGAAATGATCAATTATCAGACAACAGAGTCCATGTCAGAGCCAGCACCTTCTCCCCTTACTATGGATCCCACATGGAGACTGAGCTCCCTATCAGCATCATTTGAGCAAAAGTCTGGGTCCTCTTCATGAATGGTCTTTGGTGGGTACATCAGTCTCTCCAAGTCCCATGGGCCCAGATTTGTTGTCCTTGTTGGTCTTCTTATGGAGGTCCTGCCAGCTCTAGGTCTTTCTACATTCTATCCCCCCACTCTTTCCTATGATTCCTTGTGCTCTACCCAAAGTTTGAACATGAGTCTTAGCATCTGCTTCGAACCCCTGCTGGGTAGAGTCTTTCAGAGAGTATGTATGTTAGGCTCTCATCTCATCCTATTCCCTCTCCTCTGTCACTTCTGGTGTCTATTCTATTTGCCCTTTTGAACAATTGACCATCCTCCATAGGGTCCTCTTTTTATTTAGCTCCTTTAGGCCTGAGGCTTGTAGTATGTTTATCCTGTATTATGGCTATTATCCACTTACAAATGAGTATATATCATGCATGTCTTTCTGGTTTTGGGATAACTCACTTAGGATGATCATTTCTAGTTCCATCTATTTGCCTGAAAATTTTATAGTTTCCTTTATTTTGTAAATACCCAAGGTGCATTCCATTGTGTAAATGTACCACAATTTCTGTAAAACAATGGTTTGGTTGAGAGACATGTAGTTTGTTTCCTTATTCTGACTATTATGAATATAGATGCTATGAACACAGTTGAGCAAATATCTTTGTTGAATGGTGGAACATCTTTTTGATATATGCCCAGGAATGGTATAGCAGGGTCTTGAAGGAACACTACTTCCAATTGTCTGAGAAAGCATCAGATTGATTTCTAAAGTGGTTGTATAAGTTTGCACACCCACCAGCAATGGAGTAGTGTTCCTCATTCTCCACATTCTCACTAGCTTGCTATTAAATTCAGGTTTTGACCTTAGCGATGATGGGTTTAAGATGGAATGTCATTTGCATTTCCAGGATGACTACAGATATTGAGCATTTAATGTCCACCATTTGATATTCCTCTGTGGAGAAATCTCTGTATAGTTCCGTCCCCCAGTTTTAAATTGGATTATTTGGATTATTGGAGTTTAATTTCTTCAGCACTTTATATATATTGTTCATTAGCTCTTTCAGTTGTATGTGGGGCTGGTGAAGATCTTCTGCCAGGCTGTAGGTGGTCATTTTATTCTATTGACAGAGTTCTTTGCTTCATAGAAGCTTCTTGTTTCATGAGATTCTATTCATTAATTCTTGATCTTAGAGCCAGTGTTCTTGGTGTTCTGTTGAGGAATTGATGATCTATGCCAATGAGATCGAGGAACTTTCCCACTTTTTTTTTTTCTAACAGATTTAGTGTATCTGGTTTTATGTTGAGGTCTTTGAACAACTTGGACTGCAGTTTAGTGCAGGGTGATAAATATGGATCTATTTTCATTTTTCCACATGTAAACTTCCAGTTAGACCAGCACCATTTGTTGAAGATGCTGTCCTTTTTCCATTGCATGGTTTTGGCTTCTTTGTCAAAAATCAAGTGTCCATAGGTGTGTGGGTTTATTTATGGGTCTTCACTTCAATTCCATTCATCTACCATTCTGTTTTTATTTCAGTACCGTGCAGTTTTTTATTACTATTGATTTATAGTAGAGCTTGAGATCAGGGATGGTGATACCTACTGAAGATCTGCTATAGTACAGGAATGTTTTAGCTATTCTGGCTTTTTTATTTTTCCATATGAAGCTGAGAATTTGTTTTCAAATTCCTTAAGGAATTGTGTTGATATTTTGATGGGAATATCATTTAATCTATAGATTGTTTTTGGTATGATAGCAATTTTTACTATGTTGATCCTTCTGACCCATCAGCATGAGAGATATATCTATCTTCTTGTATATTTTTCAATTTCTTTTTTCAGAGGCTTAAAGTTTTATTTTTTCATGCAGGTTTTTCACTTGCTTGTTGAGGATGACTCCAAGGTACATTATGTTTTTTTTTTTTTTTTTTTTTTTCCTGCCTACTGTGAAGGGTGTTGTTCTCCTAATTCTTTCTCAGTCCATTTGCCTTTTGCATACAGGAGTGCTACTGATTTTTTTTTTTAGTTAACTTTATATCCACCCAGTTTGATAAAGTGTTTTTCAACTGTAGGAGTTCGCTACAGTAGAATATTTGGGGTCACTTATATATACTCTCATATATGTGAATATAAATACTTTGACTTCTTCCTTATCAATTTGTATCCCCTTGATCTCCTTTAGTTGTCTTATTGCCCTAGGTAGGACTTTGAGTACTGTACTGAAGAGATTTGGAGAGAGTGTGTAGCCTTGTCTTGTCCCTGAGTTCAGTGGAATTGATTTAAGTTTCTTTCCATTTTTTTTTGATGTTAGCTATAGGATTGCTGTATATTGTCTTTACTATTTTTAGATCTGTGCCTCTGTCCCCAGTCTCTCCAAGACTTTAAACAAGAATAACTGTTGGATATTGTCAAATGTTTTTTCAGCATCTAAGAAAATGATCCTGTTTTTTTTTTTTTTCTTTATATGACAGATTAAGATTCCCTATATTGAACTATCCCTGCATGCCTGGGATTAAGCCTACTTGGTAATTGTGGATGATATCTTTGACATGTTCTTGGATTTGGTTTGCAATTATTTTATTGAGTATTTTTGCATCATTGTTCATAAAAGAGATTGGTCTGAAGTTCTCTTTCTTTTGGGGGGTCTTTCAGGATTTATCAAGGTGACTGTGGTCTTACAAAAGGAGTTTGGTCATGTTATGTCCCATTTCTATTTTGTGGAATAATTTGAAGAATATCGATATTGACTCTTCATTGATGGTCTTGTAGAATTCTGCTCTGAAATCATCTCGCTCTTGGCTCTTTTTGGTTGCAAGTATTTAGATGGCTGCTTCTTTTCCCTTACGCAGTAAAAGACTATTTAATATCTTTACCTGATTTTGATTCAACTTTGGTAAGTGGAATCTAACAAGAGAATTGTATATTTCATTTAGATTTTTAAATTATGCGGCATATAGGTTTTTGACATAAGATCTAATGTTTCTTTGGATTTTCTCAGTGTCTGTTATCTCTCTCTCCTTCCTTTCAGACTGTTGATTTGGATAGTGTCTTTCTGCCATTTACTTAGTTTGACTAAGAGTTTGTCTATGTATTTGATTTTCTCAAAGAACTAGCTCTTGGTTTTGTTGATTCTTTGAATTATTCTCTTTGTTTCTAATTTATTGATTTCAGCCCTGAGTTTGGTTAGTCCTAGTAGTCTACTCCTGTTGAACGTGTCTGCTTCTTTTTTCTAGGGCTTTCAAGTGTGCCATTCAGTTGCTTATATGGGATGTCTCCAATAGCTTATGAAGGCCTTCAATGCTATTAAAACTCCTCTTAGGACTGCTTTCATTGCAGTTTGGGTATGAGGTATCTTCATTTTCATGGAATTGTAGGAAGTTCTTTCTTTATTTCTTCCCTGACCTAGATTTCATTGAGTAGGGAGTTGTTCAGTTCCCACGTGTGTGTAGGCTTTTTGTTATTTCTGTTATTGTTGAGGTCCATCTTTAGTCCATCATGGTCTGATAGGATACAAGATATTATTTCAATCTTATTGTATCTGTTGAGAACTGGTTTGTGACCTATTGTATGTTCAGTTTTGGAGAAGGGTCCATGAGGTGCTGAAAGAAGATAGATTCTTTTCTGTTTGGGTTAAAAAATTCTCTAGATATCCGTTAGGTTCATTTGATTCATGACATACATTTGTGTCATTTTCTCTCAGTTTAAGTCCTTTTCCATTGCTCTGTCCCTTGATGATAGTGACATGTTGACCTCTCCCACTAATAATGTACGGTGATTGATATGTTCTTTAAGTTTTATTGATGTTTCTTTTACAAATGTGGGTGTCCTTGTATTTGGGGCATTGTTGCTCAGAATACAGATGCCATCTTGGTGGAATTTTCCATTGATGAGTATGAAGTATCCTTCCTCATTTTTATTTATTTATTTATCTATTTATCTATCTATTTATTTATTTTTATTTAGGATCTATAACTAATATCAGGCAATATTTTTAAAGTTTGAAAGTATGTGAAACAGCATAGTTTTTAAAAAATCTTTCAACATTTTATTGTGTTCCTTTTAAATTTTTATTAATAACAGTTTATTCACTTTGTATACCCTCTGTACCTCCCTCCTTCCACCCCTTCCAATCCCACCCTCCATCTTTCCCACCCCTGACCCTTTTCCAGTTCACTGATAAGGAAGGTCCTCCTCCCCTTCACTCTGATCCTAGTCTATCAGGTCTCATTAGGAATGGCTGCATTGTCTTCTTCTGTGGCCTGGCAAGGCTGATTCCCCCTCAATGTGAGGTGATAAAAGAGCAGGCCAATGAGTTCCTGTCAGAGACAGTCCCTGTCCCCATTACTATGAAGCCCACATAGATACTGAACTTCCATAGGCTACCTTTTGTGTAGGGGTTTCAGGCCATCTCCATGAGTGGTCCTTGGCTGGCGTATCAGTTTCAAAAAAGACCCCTGTGCCCATAATTTTTGGAACTGTTACTGTCCTTGTGGAGCTCCTCTTCAGGTTTACTATCTCCCAGTTCTTCCATAAGATTCCCTGCACTCTGCCCAAAGTTTGGCTATGAATCTTAGCATCTGCCTTGACACCCTGCAGGGTAGGACCTTTCAAAGGCCCTCTTTGGTAGGCTCCTGTCCTGTCCCTGTATTCTCCGTCATCTGATGTCCATCCTCTTTGCCTTTTTGCACGGTGTTTGAGCATCTTAGCCAGCATACAACTTCCTGATTAACTTCCTTAGGTGTACAGATGTTAGTATCTTTATCCTATATTTTATATCCTATATCTACTTATGAGTGAGTATATACCCTGTGAGTCTTTCTGCTTCTGGGGTACCTCACTCAGGATGATCTTTTCCACTTCCCACCATTTACCTGCAAATTTCCCATTTTCCTTGTTTTTCATTGCTGAGTAATATTCCATCGTATAGATATACCACAATTTCTGTATCCATTCCTCAACTGAGGGCCATCTGTACTGTTTCCAGCTTCTGGCTATTACAAATAAAGCTATTATAAACATAGTTGAGCAGATGTCCTTGTTGTATACTTGAGCGCCTTTTGGATATATGCTTAGGAGTGGTATAGCTGGATCTTGAGGAAGCCCTATTCCTAATTGTCTGAGAAAGTGTCAGGTTGATTTGTAAAGTGGTTGTATAAGTTTACATTCCCACCAGCAATGAAGGAGGGTTCCCCTTTCTCCAAATCCTATCCAGCATGAGTTGTCACTTGAGTTATTTGTCTCCGGCATTTTGATGGGTGTAAGGTGAAATCTCAGGGTGGTTTTGATTTGCATTTCCCTGATGACTAAGAATGTTGAACATTTCTTTAAGTGTTTCTCTGCCATTCTATATTCCTCTATTGAGAATTCTCTGTTTAGCTCTGTTCCCCATTTTTTTTTTAATTTGGGTTACTTGATTTGTTGGTTTTTAACTTCTTGAAATCCTTATAAATACTGGATATTAACCTTCTGTCAGATATAGGGTTGGTGCAGATCCTTTCCCAATCTGCAAGCAGTCATTTTGCTTTGATAACAGTTTCCTTTGACTTATAGAAGTTTTTCTGTTTCATGAGGTCCCATTTACTGATTGTTGCTCTTAGAGCCTGTACTGTTGAAGTTCTGTTCAGGAAGTTGTCTCCTGTTCCAATGAGTTCAAGGCTCTTCCTCACTTTTTTCTTCTAACAGGGTTAGTATGTCTGGTTTTATACTGAGGTCTTTGATCCACTTGAACTCTAGTTTTGGGCAGAGTGATATATATGGATATATTTGCATTTTCCTACATGTAGACATCCATTTAGACCAGCACCTTTTGTTGAATATGCTATCTTTTTTCCGTTGTATGCTTTTGGCATCTTTGTCAAAAATCAGGAGTCCATAGTGTTTGGGTGTATTTCTGGGACTTCTATCCAATTCCTTTAATCCACTAGTTTGTGTCTATGCAAGTACCATGCAGTTCTTATTACTGTTGCTCTATAGTACACCTTGAGATCAGGGATGGAGATACCTCGAGAAGATCTTTTATTATGGAAGATTGTTTTAGCAATTCTGGGTTTCTTGTTATTCCATATGAAGTTGGGAATTTTTCTTTCAAGGTCTGTAAAGAATTGTGTTGGTAATTTGATGGGAATTACATTAAATCTGTAAATTGCATTTGGTAAGAGGACCATTTTTACTATGTTAATCCCGCCAAGCCATGAGCATGAGAGATCTTTCCATCTTCTGATATCTTCTTCTATTTCTTTCTTTAGAGACTTGAAATTTTTTCATACAAGTCTTTGACTTGCTTGGTTAGGGTCACACCAATGTACTTTATGTCCTTTTTTACTATTGTGAAGGGTGTTGTTTACCTAATTTCTTTTTCAGCATTTTGTCTTTTGTATACAGGAGGGATACTTATTTTTTTAGTTGATTTTGTATCCAGCCACATTGCTGAAAGTGTTTGTCAGCTTTAGGCATTCCCTGGTAGAATTTTTGGGGTCACTCAGGTATACTATCATATAATCTGCAAATAGTGATACTTTGACTTCTTCCTTTCCCATTTGTATTCCCTTGATCTTCTTTACTTGTCTTATTACTCTAGCAAGGACTTCGAGAACTATGTTGAAGAGATATGGAGAGAGGGGGCAGCCTCGCCTTGTTGCTGAATTCGGTGGGATTGCTTTAAGTTTCTCTGTTTAGCTTGATGTTGGTTATAGGATTGCTGTATATCACCTTTACTATGTTTAGGTATGTGCCCTGTATCCCTGATCTCTCCAATACTTCAAACATGAATGGATGCTGGATTTTTTCAAATGCTTTTTCAGCAACTAAGGAGATTATCACGTGTTTATTTTTCTTTCAATTTGTTAATATGGTGGATCATAACGATGGATTTTTGTATATTGAACCACCCCTGCATACCTGGCCAGAAGCCTACTTGGTTGTAATGGATGATATCTTTGATGTGTTTTTGTATTGGGTTTGCAAAGTATTTTGTTGAGTATTTTTGCATCAATGCTCTTAAGAGAGGTTGGCCTGAAATTGTCTTTATGCTGGGGTATCCCGGGCTGCTTTCTCCTGAATAACTGGGTTCTGGAGATGCCATATTGCTTTGTCTTTTGTTGGTTGAGCTTTTATACTGGCCTCTTCCCATTGGGATATCTTAGGTGTTGGGTGTTAGTTTCTGGTACTTCCTGGAATCCTGTGGTGGGTCGAATCCCCTTGGCAGGAAGATGATTTTTTCCAAAGGAGCTCTCCTCCGTTTTTTAGGTATGGTCACTGAATGGCATGTGTTTTTCAGGAATTGCCACAGCTTATTTCAGGCATACAGACCTGAGTAGTACTTGTTGCCTTTGTTAGTAAAGGGGGCTATCCTCTCACCCAGAGAAGTTCTGGAGACAGCTTCCCTGCTGCTAGGTTTCTTGCTGTAAATTTAGTGAGCTGCTGCTGTAACCTGAGTGCCTTGTGGTTTGGTCAGTTTAATTAGGGAAAACTGGTTGTCCTTTGGAGCAGTATCTGAGGGTTGTTCTCAGGGAATCCAGGCTTCTGTAGGTCTGAGTTTGGAGTTCTGTGCCCAGTACCCAGGTGGTAATCAGTGTCAGGTGTGCACCACTCTCATGTGTACAGCAGGAGGCTAGAGTCTGGAGCCTGTAGATAACCAGAAACATTTTGGAGCTAGGTGTCCTGAGGTAGGGCCAGATATTCCCCCATCTTTGGGTTTTCTCCCAACAGAAAGACCCAGTCTGTACTGTTGGGGGGGTATAGAGTGCATAGGCACTTGCTTGCGAATGGTGGCTCCAAGCTGGTGACTGGACAGGAAACTGGGAACTTTTTCTGACAATATTCCCATAGGTGGTGGTGGTAGTGGTGGTGGTAGTGGTGGTGGGAGGGTCAGCTGAGTGGTCTAAGCTGGGACCTGCTGTTTTCCTCCCTGTGGTGTTTTCTTTCTACAGGGAAACCCATCTTTTTTCACAGACACAGGTCTGTCTGTGATGGAGAGTTGGTTATGTGGGTCTGTCAGCCGGAATCCCACTCAGGGCTGGCTGCTGTGCACCTGCAAGTCTACAGGACCGTTTCCAGGTATAGACTGGGTGACATTCAGTCAGTCCCAGTTGCTTCTTTCCCTGTGTGGTTTTCTTGAGAGTAGAACTCCCAGTCTCTGGTGCCCTGGGGTACACAGTCCAGCCTGGGAAAGTAATCAGGACACACTTCTTGGGTCTACTTGCTTGAAAACCTTACTCCTGCCACAACAGCCCAGGAATTTTACAGGGATTAGCTGGGTACTCAGAGGTTGAACCCAATTGATTTTCTAATCATTGGGTTTCTTATCACCTGGTAAATACAGTCAATGGTGTTTGGAGGCCAACAGTTCCAACAATTTGTCACTGTGCAGTCTCTGTTACCCCACTGAGCAGTCACAGTGCGTGATCAGCCCTGCCATCTGGGATCTGTTTTTAATTTTTACTAAATATGAGTATTTTGAATGTATGCATGAATATGAGTATCTTGTGTGCCTGATCCTCACAGTAGTCTGCTGATGTGTTCAGAACTCATGACATTATAGCAAGTGATAGTAGTGGGTCCCAGTTAAACACTGACAGTTGAGCCCAATTATTTACAAAAGCAGCAAGAGCTCTTCACTGCTGAGCCATTTCTCCTGCCTTATGTTGCTTATTTATGATCATCATTTACATTGCTAATATTTTCATCTTTCTATTTTTAGCTATTTAAACATGCATTGCCTTTTAGTAAGATTTTATTAAAGTTACAGTTTAAGGTAGGGCATTGCAGATTTCTGGAAAATGAATACACAACTGCAGTGAATGTATAATTCCTTGGAGAAGCTTCAGTAAAGACCTCTCAGTTCTTTCCATCTTTTGTTTTTGTTTTATTGACTTTTAGGGGAGTCTTACTATATAGGTCTGGCTTTCCTAGAACTCTTTGTATAGATCATGCTGGCATCCAATTCAATAAGATATACCTGTGGCTGCCTCCTGAGTGATAGAATTAAAGGCATGACAGAATATACCCAGCTTGTCCATCATTTTTTTGTAGTTAGTAACTGTTCATAAATTTCTCTGATGTGTACTTAGTACTGTTCATCTGTTAATTTCTCTCTGTGTGTCTCTGTCTCTCTCTTTCTTTTTTGCTCTCTTCTCTCTGTTTGTCTTTGTCCACATTAATTGCCATGACTATTCCAAAGCTCTATCCTATTTAGATATGACACAGTTAATCTTCGTTATTCCATTTTCTTCTAAAATGACTTAGTGATAACATTAACACTTCCATTTTAATAGAAAAGTTTTAATCTTTATTTTTAAACTATAGACTATACATGATTTAGAAAGGAGAATATACAAAACAATGATCAAAGAATAATCATGTGTTCTATGCCTTTTCTTTTGTCTGGTCACTCAGAAATATGATGTTATCAGGTATGATTATTGTTGCTTGCCACCAACATTATTTTTATCCATCTATTCACTGTAGTACAATTTCCCTTCCACAAATATATGAGCCCCCATTTTCATCTACTGGTATGCCACATCTCTGATCCCTGGTCAAAACATGATATCCAGTGCCATGTTGTCTTTTGCCTGACACCACCCATCTGTTCACTGTCACCTGATAGCCACCTATCATTTGTTGCTAGATAAAATATCATGACTGTGTTTTTTCCTTCCACGTGTCTCATGACAGTGTCCTGACCTACTCACCCAAGTAACTGAAGATGATTCATAGATCACTCAAGAACCCAACTAATGGCTACTTCATATTCATGTCTTACAAACTAATACAAAACCTTTAACACAGGTTTTCTTTTTCTTTTTTTTTCTTTTTCCATAATTTTATTTTTCTCATTAGTTACATTTTGTTAATTCTGTATCCCAGCTGTATCCCTCATTCCCTCCCCAAACCCACCCTCCCTCCCTCATCTCCTCCCTGTCCCTTTCCAAGTCCACTAATAGGGGAGGACCTCCTCCCCTTTCATATGACTCGCTTTTGTCAGGTATTTTCCGGACTGGGTGCAAAGTCCTCCTCTGTGGCCTAACAGTACTGCTCCTCCCTTGGGAGGTTGGGAGGTCAAAGAGCCAGTCATTGAGTTCATGTTAGAAATAGACCTTGTTCCCCTTACTGTGGGAAACCAATTGATTACTGAGCTATCACGGGTCACATCTGAGCAGAGGTTCTAGATTTTATCCTCTCATGGACCTTGGTTGAGTGTCCATCTCAGAAAAGACCCTGTGCCCAGATACGTTTGGTCCTTGTGGAGTTCCTATCCTCTCCACATCAAACTCCCCTTCTTTCATATGATTCCCTGCACTTTGCCGAAGGTTTGGTTGTGAGTCTTAGTATCTATTTTGGAGCACTGCTAGGTAGAGTCTTTTAGATGCTTTCTGCGGTAGACTCCCGCCATACGTTCAATGCACATCCCATTTGTCTTTCTAAATGAGGATAGATCATCATACCCCATGTCTGCTTTCTTGATTATCTTCTTTAGATTTCATTATGTTTATCCTATCTTTTAGGTCTATATAAGCGAGTATATTCCATGTCTTTCTCTTTCTGGGATACTTCACTCAGAATGATCTTTTCTAGATCCCACCATTTGCCTGCAAATTTCATGATTTCCTCCTTTTTGATTGCTGAGTAGTATTCCATTGTGTAGAAATACCACAATTTCTGTATCCATTCCTCCGTTGATGGACATCTGGGTTGTTTCAGGTTCTGGCTATTACAAATAAAGCTGCTACAAACATGGTTGAGCAAATGTCCTTATTGTGTACTTGAGCAAATTTTGGGTATATGCCTAGCAGTGGTATAGCTGGATCTTGAGGAAGCGCTATTCCTAATTGTCTGAGAAAGCGCCAGATTGACTTCCAAAGTGGTTGTACCAGATTACATTCCCACCAGCAATGGAGGAGGGTTCCCCTTTCTCCACAACCTCTCAACATGTGTTGTCATTTGTGTTTTTCATCTTGGCCATTCTGATGGGTGTAAGGTGAAATCTTAGGGTCGTTTTGATTTGCATTTCCTAATGGCTAATGACGTTGAGCATTTCTTTAAGTGTTTCTCTGCCATTCTATATTCCTCTACAGAGAATTCTCTGTTTAGCTCTGTTCCCCATTTTTTAATTTGATTACTTGTTTTGCTGCTTTTCAGCTTCTTTAGTTCTTTATATATACTGGATATTAGCCCTCTGTCAGATAGAGGGTTGGTGAAGATTCTTTCCCAATCTGTAGGCAGTCGTTTTGTTTTGATGACAGTGTCCTTTGCTTTACAGAAGCTTTTCAGTTTCATGAGGTCCCATTTATTGATTGTTGCTCTTAAAGCCTGTGCTGTTGGAGTTCTGTTCAGGAAGTTGTCTCCTGTGCCAATGAGTTCTAGGCTGTTCCCTACTTTTTCTTCTAACAGATTTAGCGTATCTGGTTTTATGTTTAGGTCTTTGATCCACTTGGACTTTAGTTTTGTGCAGGGTGATAAATGTGGATCTATTTTCATTTTTCTGCATGTAGACATCCAATTAGACCAGCACCATCTGTTGAAGATGCTATCTTTTTCCATTGAGTGGTTTTGGCTGCTTTGTCAAAAATTGAGTATTCATAGGTACGTCGTTTATTTCTGGGTCTTCAATTCGGTTCCATTGATCCTCCTTTCTGTTTCGATGCCAATACCATGCAGTTTTTATTACTATTGCTCTGTAGTACAGCATAAGATCGGGAATGGAGATACCTCCAGATGATCTGTTGTTGTATAGGGTTGTTTTGGAGATTCTAGGTTTTTTGTTTCTCCATATGAAGCTGAGAATCTTTTTTCAAGGTCTGAAAAGAATTGAGTTGGTATTTTGATGGGAATTGCATTAAATCTGTAGATTGCTTTTGGCAGGATGGCCATTTTCACAATGTTAATCCTACCAATCCATGAGCACGGGAGATCTTTCCATCTTCTGAGATCTTCTTCAATTTCTTTCTTCAGAGACTTGAAGTTTTTCTCAAACAGGTCTTTCACTTGCTTGGTTAGTGTCACCCCAAGGTACTTTATGTTATTAGTGGCTATTGTGAAAGGTGTTGTTTCCCTAATTTCTTTCTCGGCCCTTTTGTCTTTGGTATACAGGAGGGCTTGATTTTTTTGAGTTGACTTTGTATCCAGCCACTTTGCTGAAGGTGTTTATCAGCTGAAGGAGTTCTCTGGTTGAATTTTTTGGGTCACTTATGTATACTATCATATCATCTGCGAATAGTGACACTTTGACCTCTTCCTTTCCGATTTGTATCCCCTTGATCTCCTTTAGTTGTCTTATTGCTCTGGCTAAGACTTCAAGTACTATGTTGAAGAGATATGGAGAGAGTGGGCAGCCTTGTCTTGTCCCTGATTTCAGTGGGATTGATTTAAGTTTCTCTCCATTGAGTTTGATGTTGGCTGTAGGCTTGCTGTATATTGCCTTTACTATGTTTAAGTATGTTCCTTGTATCCCTGATCTCTCAATACTTTAAACATGAATGGGTGTTGGACTTTGTCAAATGCTTTTTCGGCATCCAAGGAGATGATCATGTGGTTTTTCTCCTTTAGTTTGTTTATGTGGTGGATTACATTGATGGATTTCCGTATGTTGAACCACCCTTGCATGCCTGGGATGAAGCCTACTTGGTCATGATGGATGATATCTTTGATGTGTTCTTGGATTCGGTTTGCAAGTATTTTATTGAGTATTTTTGCATCAATATTCATAAGAGAGATAGGTCTAAAGTTCTTTTTTTTTGTTGGGTCTTTGTGTGGTTTGGGTATCAAGGTAACTGTCGCTTCATAGAATGAGTTTGGTAATGTTCCTTCTGTTTCTATTTTGTGGAATAGTTTGAGGAGAATTGGTATTAGCACTTCTTTGAAGGTCTGGTAGAATTCTGCGCTGAAACCATCTGGCCCAGGGCTTTTTTGGATGGGAGGCTGTGAATGACTGTTTCAATTTCCTTGGGGATATAGGTCTATTCAGTCTTTCTATCTGATCTTGACTTAATGTTGGTAGATGGAATCTATCAAGAAAATTGTCCATTTCGTTTAAATTTTCAAATTTTGTGGCGTATAGGCTTTTGTAGTATGACCTAATGATTGTTTGAATTTCTTCAGTGTCTGTAGTTATGTCCCCCTTTTCATTTCTGATTTTGCTGATTTGGATAGATTCTCTCTGCTTTTTAGTTAGCTTGGCTAAGGGTTTGTCTATCTTGTTGATTTTCTCAAAAAGAACCAGCTTTTTGTTTCATTGATTCTTTGAATAGTTTTATTTGTTTCAAATTGATTGATTTCAGCCCTGAGTTTGATTATTTCCAGCCTTCTGCTCCTCTTGGGTGTATCTGCTTCTTTTTTTCTAGGGTTTTCAGTTGGGCCATTAAGTTACTTGTATGTGATGTTATAAATTTCTTCTTGAAGGCACTTAGTGCTATAAATTTTCCTCTGAGCACCGCTTTCAATGTGTCCCATAAATTTGGGTATGTTGTGCCTTCATTTTCATTGAATTCTAAGAAGTCTTTAATTTCTTTCTTTATTTCTTCCTTAACCCAGCTGTCATTGAGTAGCAAGTTGTTCAGTTTCCATGTGCGTGTCGGCTTTTTTGTTGTTTCCATTGTTGTTGATGTCCAGCTTTAGTCCATGGTGGTCCGATAGAATACAAGGGATTATCTCAATCTTTTTATATCTGTTGAGGCTTGCTTTGTGACCAACTATATGGTCTATTTTGGAGAAGGTTCCATGAGGTGCTGAAAAGAAGGTATACTCTTTTGAGTTTGGGTGGAAAGATCTGTAGACGCGTCTATTAGGTCCATTTGATTTAGGGACTCTGTAAGTGCTTTTATTTCCTTATTTGGTTTCTGTCTAGTTGATCTGTCCCTTGGTGAGTGGGGGTGTTGAAGTCACCCACTATTAGGGTATTGCCATCAATGTGTGGTTTAAGCTTTAATAATGTTTCATTTATGAATGTGGGTGCTCTTGTATTTGGGGCATAGATGTTTAGAATTGTGATGTCTTCTTGGTGAATTTTTCCTTTGATGAAAATGTAGTGCCCCTCTATGTCTTTTTGATTAGTTTTGGTTGAAAATCTATTTTATTAGATATTAGGATAGCCACTCCTGCTTGTTTTTTGGGTCCATTTGCTTGAAAAACTGTTTTCCAGCCTTTTACTCTGAGGTAATGTTTATCTTTGTTGCTTAGGTGTGTTTCTTGGATGCAGCAGACTGTTGGATCCTGTTTCCACACCCATTCTGTTAGTCTGTGTCTTTTTATTGGAGAGTTGAGTCCATTGATGTTGATAGATATTAATGACCATTGAATGTTATTTCCTATTATTGTGTAGTTGGCGATGTTACTGTGGATCATTGCTTGTTTGCTTTTGACTTTTGTTGGAAAATGTCTTTAACCTATGTTTTCTTGGGTGTGTTTGTTTTCATTGGATTGGAATTTTCCTTCTAGTATCTTCTGTAGGGCTGGGTTGCTGTTCAAATATTGCTTAAATTTAGTTTTGTCGTGGAATATTTTATTTTCTCCATCTATGTTGATTGAAAGCTTTGCTGGGTAAAGTAGTCTAGGTTGGCACCTGTGGTCCCTTAGGGCCCGCATGATCTCTCCCAGGCTCTTCTGGCTTTCATAGTTTCTGATGAGAAGTCCGGAGTGATTCTGATAGGTTTGCCTTTATATGTTACTTGGCCTTTTTCCCTTGCTGCTTTTAGTATCTTTTCTTTGTTCTGTAGATTAAGTGTTTTGACTATGATGTGGCGTGAGGAGTTTCTTCTCTGGTCTAGCCTATTTGGTGTTCTGTAGGCCTCTTGTATGTTTGTGGACATCTCTTTCTTTAGGTTGGGAAAATTTTCTTCTATGATTTTCTTGAAAATATTTTCTGGACCTTGTAACCTGGACTCCTCTTCTTCTTCAATTCCTATTATTCTTATATTTTGCCTTTTCATGGCATCCTTGATTTCTTGGATGGTTTGTGTTTGGGATTTTTCTGATTTTATTTTTGCTTTGAGGGAAGTATCAATTTCTGTGAGTGTATCTTCAGCACCTGAGATTCTCTCTTCCATCTCTTGAATTCTATTAGTGATGCTTACCTTTGAGATTCCTTCTCTTTTCTCTAAGTTCTTCAGTTCCAGGGTTTTCTCAGTTTGTGTTTTTTTTTGATTCTAATTCTGTTTTCATGTCTTGCAACATTTCCTTCATCTGTTTGAGTGTGGATTCCTGTGTCTCCAAGATGGACTGTATTTTTTTGTTTGTTTCCTCTCTTAGTGCCTCTGCTTCTGCCTCCAATTGTTTGGCTCTATTTGCATGTATTTCTTTAAGAGCTTCTTCGTTCACCTCATTTGTCTTTGTTTCTATTTGGGAGGCCAAATCGTTAAGGGATTTTTTTGTATCCTCTTTAACTGTTTGAATCTCTATGACTATTTCTCTGAGAGATTTGTTTGTTTCCTCTTTATGTGCCTCAAATAACTGGATAATCATAGCTTTAAAATCATTTTCTTTTTCTGTTTCTGCTGAGTTGGAGTGTCCAATAATTTTGGAGGTTGCCGGTGAAGCCATGATATCATGATTTGCGTTGGTTGTGTTCTTTCGCCGTCCTCTGGCCATTTGGTTATCTGTGGTGTACAGTCTGTTCCTGGATTCTGCAGGTCAGACTGGTTTTTTCTCTGGTATCGGTCTGCTGGTCTTTAGTGTCTATTCAGCTGGTTTTCTGCCACTGAGGGGTTGGATGGCCCGTACAGTCACTGGCTGGGCAGCCCTGTGTAGTCCGTGCTGCCACTTGCAGACTTGGGATCTGGGATGGGTTGTACTGTGTGTCTGAGTCTCTGTGGCTAGCACTGTATTGTGCGTGCACTCTGGCGGGGTGGAGTTTCGGCGGTGCGTGCACTCCTGTAGATCTGGGTGGTGGTGGTAGTGGGAAGTGTGTTCTGCGGGTCAAGAGCTCAGCGAGGGGGCTCTAGGTTGGGTGTGTTCTCCTCTGAGTGGTGGCGTTCAGCAGGCCGTTACTGCTCTCCGCTGCGGCTGCGGGGTCTGGAGCCCTGCCTCCGCCCGTCTTGGGTCCCAGGCACTGAGCTTTGCGGCTTTGGTATCCAGGAAGAATTGTATTGTGGATCTGAGTCTCTGTGGTTAGCGCTCAGTAGTTGGAATTCTGTGATTGGGCCTGTGCTCCTCCTGTGAGGAGGTTTCTGGGGTTATTGAGCTCCGGCCGCTTGGGGCGTGAGCTCCGCTGCACTTCCTGGTGTGGTCTAAGCCGCAGGATCAAGTCAGCGGGATGGGGGAGGGGACTATCCTCGGGACCGGAGGGCCCTGAGTGGGACGTGTCCCAGGAGGGGTTGGGTGTTCAACGGGTGGTTACAGCAGACCGCTGCTGTATGGGGCCCGGAGCACTGTCTCTGTTGCCTTGATCTCCTGGATGTGAGTTTTGTGCTCAGCTGCCTGGTGCTGTGTGCGGGTTTCCCCGCGGGAGGCCCGGGCAAGGGAAGTGCCCTATTTCCTTCCCGGAGAAGTCTGCGCCCAATCTAAATCTACTAGCACTCCACGCTTCTGTGGTGGCCCCTCTCCTTTAGAAAGCCCAAAAGTTCAAATTCTAGCTTTGATTGTCTCTCCACTCACCAATTACGGAGATTCGTGTCTTCTGCCTCTCCAAAACGGTGCGCTCTGCTCGCCGCCATCTTGGAGTCTCCCTCACTTTTTTTCTAACAGAGTTAGTATGTCTGGTTTTATCCTGAGGTCTTTGATCCACCTGAACTTTAGTTTTATGCAGAGTGATAAATATGGATCTATTTGCATTTTCCTACATGTAGACCTCCATTTAGACCAGCACCTTTTGTTGAAGATGCTATCTTTTTTCCATTGTATGGTTTTGGCATCTTTGTCAAAAATCAGGAGTCCATAGTGTGTGGGTGTGTTTCTGAGACTTCTATCCGATTCTGTTGATCCACTAGTTGGTGTCTATGGAAGTACCATTTAGTTCTTATTACTGTTGATCTAATTGTACAGCTTGAGATCAGGGATGGAGATACCCCCAGAAGATCTTTTATTATGGAAGATTGTTTTAGCAATTCTGGGTTTCTTGTTATTCCATATGAAGTTGGGAATTTTTCTTTCAAGGTATGTAAAGAATTGTGTTGGTAATTTAATGGGAATTACATTAAATCTGTAAATTGCGTTTGGTAAAAGGACCATTTTTACTATGTTAATCCTGCCAAGCCATGAGCATGAGAGATCGTTCCATCTTCTGATATCTTCTTCTATTTCTTTCTTTCTTTAGAGACTTGAAATTTTTTTCATACAAGTCTCTGAGTTGCTTGTTAGGGTCACACCAATATACTTTATGTCCTTTTTGACTATTGTGAAAGGTGTTGTTTACCTAATTTCTTTTTCAGTACTTTTGTCTTTTGTATACAGGAGGGCTACTTATTTTTTGAGTTGATTTTGTATCCAGCCACATTGCTGAAAGTGTTTGTCAGCTTTAGGGGTTCCCTGGTAAAATTTTTGGGGTCACTCATGTATACTATCATATCATCTGCAAATAGTGATACTTTGACTTCTTCCTTTCCCATTTGTATTCCCTTGATCTTCTTTAATTGTCTTATTACTCTAGCAAGGACTTCGAGAACTATGTTGAAGAGATATGGAGAGAGGGGCAGCCTCACCTTGTTGCTGAATTGGTGGGATTGCTTTAAGTTTCTCTCCGTTTAGCTTGATGTTGGCTATAGGATTGCTGTATATGACCTTTACTATGTTTAGGTATGTGCCCTGTATCCCTGATCTCTCCAATACTTCAAACATGAATGGATGCTGAATTTTTTCAAATGCTTTTTCAGCAACTAAGGATATTATCATGTGTTTATTTTTCTTTCAATTTGTTAATATGGTGGATCATATCTATGGATTTTTGTATATTGAACCACCCCTGAATACCTGGCCTGAAGCCTACTTGGTTGTAGTGGATAATATCTTTGATGTGTTTTTGTGTTGGGTTTGCAAAGTATTTTGTTGAGTATTTTTGCATCAATGTTCATAAGGGAGATTGGCCTGATATTGTCTTTATGCTGGGGTATCCAGGGCTGCTTGCTCCTGAATAACTGGGTTCTGGAGGTGCCATATTGCTTTGTCTTTTGCTGGTTGAGCTTTTACACTGGCCTCTACCCATTGGGATATCTTAGATGTTGGGTGTTAGTTTCTGGTACTTCCTGGAATCCTGGGGTGGGTAGAATACCCTTGGCAGGAAGATGATTTTTCCCAAAGGAGCTCTCCTCCGTTTTTTAGGTATGGTCACTGAATGGCAGGTGTTTTTCAGGAATTGCCACAGCTCATCTCAAGCGTACAGACCTGAGTACTAATTGTTGCCTTTGTTAGTAAAGGGGGCTTTCCCCTCACCCAGAGAAGTCCTGGAGACAGTTGCCCTGCTGCTGGGTTTCTTGCTGTAAATTTATAGAGCACTGCTGTAACCTGGGTGCCCCATGGTTTGGTCAGTGTGGTTAGGGAAAACTGGTTGTCCCTTGGATCAGTATCTGGGGGTTGATCTCAGGGAACCCAGCCTTCTGTAGGTCTAAGTTTGGAGCTTTGTGCCACAGTACCCAAGTGGTAATCAGTGGTAGGTGAGCACCACTTTCATGTTTGCAGCAGGAGGCTAGAGTCTGGAGCCTCTGGATAACCAGAAACTTTTCTGGAGCTAGAAAAGTTTCTGGCCCTGTGTTAGGGCCAGATATTTTCCCCCCACCTTTGGGTTTTCTCCCTACAGGAAGACCCAGTCTGTACTGTTCCGGGGGGAGGGGGAGGGCGTGTAGAGTGCATAGGCACTCGCTTGTGATTTGTTGCTCTAAGCTGGTGACTGGCAGGAACCTGAGAACTTTTCCTGAGAACATTCCTGTGTGTTGTGGTGGTAGTGGTGGTGGGGGTCATCTGAGTGCTCTAAGCTGGGACCTGCTGTTTCCCTCTTTGTGGGGTTTTCTTCCGACAGGGAAACCTAGCATCTAGTGCCCTGGGGCACACAGTTCTGTCTGTGACAGAGAGTCAGGTGCACAGAGCTGGCAACTGGAGCCCTACTCAGGACGGGCTGCTGTGCACCCGCAAGTATACAGGACCTTTTCTAGGGATAGACTGGTTGACCTGAGGTCAGACCCACTTGCTTCCTTCCCTGTGGGGTTTTCTCGAGATTGGGCTCCCAGTCTCTGGTGCCCCAGGGTGCACAGTTCAGCCTGGGAAGTTGATCAGGACATGCGGGCATGTGGCTCTGGTCTAGTGACCCAGTGCCTGTGTGACCCGGGTTCTTGCTGGGTGACAAGAGAGTAGACCTGACTGATTCCCACACTGTGGTGTTTCCGCTGAGCTGGAAAACACAATGACTGTTGTTTTAGTGTCCAGAGTTCAGTCTCTTAGGCACTGTACTAAGATTTCTGCCCTGCTTCTCAGACAGTGTCATCCCAGTGCCACCATCTTGGATTACCTTCTTCCTCATCTCTTTCAATTAATGGTTGTTGAAAGTCTATTTTACTAGATATTAGGATGGTTATTCCTGCTTGTTTCTTGGGTCTATTTGCTTGAAAACCTTATTCCTGCTAAAACAGCCCAGGAAATTTTCAAGGGTGCTCTGAGGTTGAACCCAATTGCTTTTCTCATCATTGGGGTTCATCTCACCTGGTAAATACAGTCAGTGGTGTTTGGAGGCCCACAGTTCCAACTATTGCTCACTGTGCAGTCTCTGCTACCCTGCTGATCAGACACAGTGTGAGTTTAGCCCTTCCAGCTGGGATCTGTTTTTAATTTTTACTGAATATGAGTATTTTGATTGTATGCATGAATATGAATCTCTTGTGTGCCTGATCTTCACTATAGTCTGAATATGTGTTCAGAACTCATGAACTGATAGTAGTGGGTTCCAGGTAAACAATGACAATTGAGCCCACTTATTTGGAAGAGTAGCAAGAGCTCCTCACTGCTGAGCCATCTCTTCTACCTTATGTTGCTTATTTATGATCAGCATTGACATTGCTAATATTTTCATTTTTCTATTTTTAGCTGTTTAAACATGCATTCCTTTTTAGTAAGATGTTATTAGAGTTAAAGTTTAAGCTGGGGCAGTGCAGATTTCTGGAAAAGGAATGCACAACTGGAGTGGATGTATAATTTCCTGTACAAGCTTCAGTAAAGACCTCTGAGTTCTTTCAATCTTTTATGTTTGTTTGATTGACTTTTAGGGGAGGCTCTGTTTAACTGTCTAGCTTACTTACTGTCTGTCTTACTTACTCTGTCTAGCTGTCCTGGAACTTTTTGCATAGATCATGATGGCATCCAATTCAATAAGATATACCTGCCTCTGCCTCCTGAGTGATGGAATTAAGGCATAATAGAATACACCCAGCTTGTCCATAATTCTTGTAGTTAGTAACTGTTCATAAATTTCTCTGATGTGTACTTAGCACTGCTCATCTCTTAATTTCTCTGTGTGTCTCTGTCTCTCTCTTTCTATTTCGCTCTCTTCTCTCTGTTTGTCTTTGTCCACATTAATTACCATTACTATTCAAAAGCTATATCCTATTCAAAAGAGTTCAGATATGACATAGTTAAACTTCATTATTCAGTTTTCTTCTAAAATGACTTAGTGATAACATTAACACTTATGTTTTAATAGAAAAAAATTAATCTTAATTTTTAAACTATAGACTATACATGATTTAGAAAGGAGAATAAACAAAACAATGATCAAAGAATAATCATGTGTTCTATGCCTTTTCTTTTGTCTGGGAACTCAGAAATATGATGTTATCAGCTATGATTATTGTTGCTTGCCACTCACATTATTTTTATCCATCTGTTCACTGTAGTACAATATCCCTTCCACAAATATATGAGCCCCCATTTTCATATACTGGCCACATCTCTGATCCCTGGTCAAAACATGATATCCAGTGCCATGTTGTCTTTTGACTGACACCACCCATCTGTTCACTGTCACCTGATAGCCACATATCATTTGTTGCTAGATAAAATATCATGCCTGTGTTTTTTCCTTCCACCTGTCTCATGAAAGTGTCCTGACCTACTCACCCAAGTAACTGAAGACAATTCATAGATCACTCAAGAACCCAACTAATGGCTACTTCATATTCATGTCTTACAAACCAATACAAAACCTTTAACACAGGTTTTCAAAGCAAGCCTTTTTTCCTTTACAATCTAACCTTTAGTCTTTTTCTTCTCCCATCCTTCACCTGATGCACAGCACCCAAATGTCTAACACTGGCACTTCTGTGTCAGAAAATAAATGGAAGAAGCATTAGAATTATATGATTATATTGCCAATGAAGTATAAATTTACATTGTTGCCTGTCTTTCTTTTTTTACAAATGTATGGTATATTTTAGAATTCAGTGACCTTTAATGATGTGCATGTGAAATTCAGCCAAGAAGAGTGGGCTTTGCTGGAACCTTCCCAGAAGCAACTCTACAAAGATGTGATGCTAGAGACGTGTGAAAACCTCACTGCTATAGGTAAGACTGCAATTTTTCTTTCACTTTTAAAATAAAGAGACAACTCTTACTTTGTTATTGATCCTCTTCTGTAATTCCAATTGAGAATGAGGAGGAATGAGGTGAATAAATCAGGCATGGTTCTAAGGGTCACAGAAGATAGTGATTTAAGTTTTGCCTTAATAATAACATGACATTTCCAATAATATATATTTTCTGGTACTATATTTTAGGCTACAATTGGGATGATCATAATATTGAAGAATATTTTCAAAGTTCTACAAGTAATAAAAGGTAACTTTATGTGAATGTTGATACAGATATAAATCTTAAATTTTAATGTGTCCTGGAAGTTTGATGTTTTTTGTTTGTTTGTTTATTGGCTGCTTTTTATTTTTGTTTTTGAAATAGATTTTTTTCTGGGTATCTGTGGCTTGATTTAGACTTGCTTGTTAGACCAGACTGACCTCGAAATCACACATATCTGCCTGTTTCTGCCTCCACGAATGCAGGGATTAAAGGCATGTACCAGCACACATGGCTGTGACCTGGAGGATTTAAAGAAAAGCAACAATGTAAAAACACTGATTTAAGTGTACTGATGATCATTAAAATTTCACAATTCCATTTACCTCAATGTCAGGTATCTGACTTGTGTTTGCAAGGCATTCCCTAAGATAGAAGAAAATAAAATAATGTTGTAACAAAAAATACCATTTAAATCATATAGACATTACAGCCACTGAGTTGAACTGCCAATCTGTTTAGTCTCATTTTATCTACTCAGATATTGTAAAAGGTATACATATTGAAGAGGTGATCAGTATGTGTCCAAAACTTTCTAATAACAACCACTGTTACTCATATTCATGCAGTAACATTGGAAAGTTTAGTGAAAGGAGCAGCTTATGAGAGTCAAGAATATTGTTGTGGAGAAACCTTAATCCCTATATGACATGTCTATGATGAACAAAAAACAAACTGTGTTAATTCAATGAGGGAATCCTTTATTATTCTTGTAATTTATGTAGGTATATCATATGTCACAATGTTTGTAAGACACATGAGCAGAGGGATATTGAAAGAAGCAGTGTACCTGTCTTTCTCCAAGAACAATTAATTTTGTAGTAGTCCCCACTTTGAGTAGATTTTCTGAATGCGATAAATGGTTACTGTTAATTGGTTTTGCAACTTTACTGAGAATTCATCAGCAAACAAATACTGCTGAAAATACCTATGAATACTAGGAATATGGAACTTCTTCTGCTTATCCTGGCTCACTTTGCACAGGAAGTCTAATTCATACAGTAAAAAAACATGCGAATGGGATTATGGGATTGCTGTGATAAAGCTCTGAATTCTTACAATAATATATATATATATATATATATATATATATATATATATATATATAAATAAAACTCTTATAGAAAAATGATGCTATAAAAGTGAACCACGTAACAAATACTCTTACCATCACAGGGATCTTCAAAATACCCATAATGAAGGGAAAAAAACATTAATGTAAATAACATGATAAAACTTTAAAATTTGATTCTCCTTTACCATTAGACCAAATTATGAAATTAATTAATATAGATAAATATATTCATTAGTGTAAAGCACTGACTGTTGTAAATCTTTCACATGTACTAATTATCTCTGCAGGCATGAAAGCAATCATACTGGAGAAAAACCTTCTAAAGGCACTCTATGTGGTAAAGCCTTCCCCTATACCACTGATCTCATACGGCATAAAAGAACACACACTGGAGAGAAACCTTACAAATGTAATCAATGTGGTAAAGCCTTTGCAAGAAACAGTCATCTCATAAGCCATAGAAGAACACATACTGGAGAGAAACCTTACAAATGTAATCAATGTGGTAAAGCCTTTGCAAGAAACAGTCATCTCATAAGCCATAGAAGAACACATACTGGTGAGAAACCTTATGAATGTGACCAGTGTGGTAAAGCCTTTGCAGAAAACAGTAGTCTCTTAAGCCATAAAAGAACACACACTGGAGAGAAACCTTATGAATGTAACCAGTGTGGTAAAGCCTTTGCAGAAAACAGTACTCTTTTAAGCCATAAAAGAACACATACTGGAGAGAAACCGTATGAATGTAACCAGTGTGGTAAAGCCTTTGCAGAAAACAGTACTCTTTTAAGCCATAAAAGAACACATACTGGAGAGAAACCGTATGAATGTAATCAGTGTGGTAAAGCCTTTGCAGAAAACAGTAGTCTCTTAAGACATAAAAGAACCCACACTGGAGAGAAACCTTATGAATGTAACCAGTGTGGTAAAGCCTTTGCACAAAACAGTCATCTCTTAAGCCATAAAAGAACACACACTGGAGAGAAACCTTATGAATGTAATCAGTGTAGTAAAGCCTTTGCACAAAACAGTCATCTCTTAAGCCATAAAAGAACACACACTGGAGAGAAACCTTATGAATGTAATCAGTGTAGTAAAGCCTTTGCAAAAAACAGTAATCTCCTAAGACATAAAAGAACACACACCTGAGAGAAACCTTATGAATGTAACCAGTGCAGTAAAGCCTTTGCACAAAAAAGTCATCTCATAAGCCATAAAAGAACACATACTGGAAAGAAACCTTATGAATATACACAATATGATGAAGCTTTTGCACAGCAGAGTAGTCTTCGAAAACATGAAAAAACACATAGTGGAGAGAAGCCTGGTGAGGGTAATTAGTGTGATAAAGTTTTTGCATGTAACAGTCATCGGAAACTACACGAATATACCTATGTGGCAAAGCCTTTGCACATAACATCTCCTAATACATGTAAGAACACAAACTGGAAAGAAGCTGTCTGACTGTAACCAATGTAAAAAATCTTTTGGACTTCAGAATCATCTTCACACTCATGAAAAAAATCCTGATGGACAGAAAGCCTGTGATTGCTTTTAACATGGTGAAAACATTCCACATTTGTATAATCTTCATCATCATGAAAGGATTCATAATGGAGAGAAAACTTATGAATATGTTCAAATGGTGAGGCCTGGCACAAATCTAGAGTCATCATCATCATGAAAGTATCCTTACTGGAGAGGAATTTTGTGACTATAAGCAATATGGAAAGGCCTTTGTGTTCTTTGGTCCACTGAGATCCCACAGAACTGAAAAAATAGCTCAATGGAAATGATCTCCATTTTCTGAAGGGGAAGGGGAAAGGGAATAGGGGCAATAGGAATGGAGGGTTGTACTCAGGGAGAGAAGGGAGGGGAGATTATGATTGGAATTTAAAGTAAATAAACTTATTTTTAAAAAGAATACAATGAATGGTAAATATCAATTACATGCAAAAGTATTATATAATGTGTTTAGAGAAGACTTATTGATGAACCTAATTCTCAACATTTACTGTTTTCAATTGCCTCACTTTACACAAGAAACTTTTTGAGTCCAGTGGATGAATATGTAGGGAATGGTGAACTAACACCAGCCAGGAAGTTCTCTGAGAGTATCATAATAGTGGTAGCCTGTAGACGTTTCTTTGTGTACACATACCTATTGTTCCAGGGTTTCTACTGAAAACCATCACAACCCACACTGAATTTTGAGATATGAAGGAGAAGGCTTTCTTTTCCATGTATGACCCTGCTTCTGGCCTAGATGTGTAACCATGTCAAGGGCGAGTTTTCTCTGCCTGACTTCATCTGGAGAGTGTCTTTAGACATTGACACCACCAATCAAATTTGATAGATGACCTTTGACACAGATCCCTGATAACTCTCCCCTCCCTTCAAATATAGGATAATTTTGTTCTGTGTTCGTGTTCTTCTTATTCATATAATAAGAATGTGCTGTTTAATGCAAATTAAGCATCCTTGAATTGCCTAGTATTAAACAATTATCTACACCTATGCTTGGAGCATCCCATGCACTCCCCAAGGTATATAAGCCTCTGTTTTCTGTTTTCTGGAATTAAAGTTGAACTTACTTTCTGAGGTGGTTCGGAGAGTGGCTGACCACTGTTATTTTTGTGGGCTTTCCAAGCTTTATACTACTCATCTTCTGCCCCTCATGCCTTCCTGGGCTGGTGGGAAACAGCCCTCCAGACAGCAAGAGAATAACATTCTCTGAAATGCTTGTGATAAAATGTTTCAGACTTCATAGCATTTCAAATTTCACATGTTTCTGGATGTGAGATGGTCAATCAAATAGTGTCTTGGGAAGGGACTCTTTAAAATGAGTTATACTTACTGTTTAGTTCACAGTAAGGTAGCAGACAAGCTTCATAGTATGAAGTCTTCTGGAAAAGAAATAAGAGCAGCAATTTTATTTCTCTGTTTTTAATAGCTGAGTACTGTTTTGATAGTGTAGGGGTGTATGGCAGAGGAGAGGAACTCCCCTTTTGAGTGGACTAGGGAAAGGGGATGGGGGTTAGATTGAGGGAGGGTGGGATCAGTAGGAGTTGAGAGAGTGACCTTCAATCAGCATATATAATGAATAAATTGTGAAAAATAAAAACCATTAATAAAATAAAAAATAGTAAGAAAAACAAAACAAGAGAGCAAAAATTTGAGTCAGTTTGAGTAACCACCCTCCCTCAAAGAAATAAAAGAAGATATATAGAAAAAAAAAAAGAAGAAAAACCGAATTTTTGTCTTTGCAACTTTTCTTCCCTGTGGGCTCACTTGATAATCATTATCCAATGGAGACCATGCTTCTCTCTCTGAAGTTTATGTTACCATAGAAGTAGGATTCAAACCTGGAACTAATGGCAGAGGTTCCTAGTTAACATACCAAATCAAACCTACCTGCCATTTTCTCCCAGTAATCCTTCAGTCCTTCCATGTTATCTGGTCCTCCAGGCTAGTACAGTCCATGCAATACCCTGAATTCTCCTTCCCATGGCCTGAGCTAACCTCACCCCCCCCTCTTATCCATCTATAGGCAAACTATTTTGGCTATCTGTCCCTGTCAAGAGCCATGCAGGAGCAACAGCAAAACAGCTGTAGAACTCATGGAATGTGGCTCCCCTGTTAGCATAGTCACAATGAGTTTGTTGTGGAGAAGCATAATCCCAAGAACTGATTTTCCTGAGGACTTTGTGTTCTTATGTAGCATGTCTCTGCTCGTTGCCCTTATGATGCCCATATTCCTCATAACATGAGTTGTATGAAAACTCTAAGGAGGCTTCTAGCCCATCACTGGGCAATACCACTGGCATTTAAAATTAACAATGCTTGATCTCTTTTCACATGTTTACTGGAGCAGATTAATGAATTAACCAGTGCCCTTGAAAGGAGTCATAGATATAGATTGTTAGCAATGACCATTATACTTAGAAAGAATTTGGAAAAATAAATTGTTTAACAAGGACAGGGAAGATGTTTTTGCTAATGGCTCTGATGTAAAAAATCTTAGAGAACAATTTAAACTTAAGAAAGTACACTGTTAATAGAAAAGCCAGGGATGTTTTAAGGTTGATGAGCCACAATAATAGCTCAAGGTAGCATTGGCTGCCTGGGCACCCTCATGTGGGGCCTGTATCTGAGACAGCAATTGAATCCTCTATATCTGTTTTTTTCCTCTCAGCTTCTTGATATGATTTAATAAAAATTGATTAATGAGTAGATGCACACCCCTTCAAGATTTAAAGTAAAGGTGCCAGTACCATGCCATTTTTTTTATTACTGTTGCATTATAGTACTAGTTGGGATCTTGGATGAAAATATCTCCATAAAATCTTTTATTGTACAGGCATTTTTTAAGCAATTCTGGGTTTTTAGTTTTTCCATATGAAACTGAGAATTGTTCTTTCAAGTTCTGTAATGAGTTGTGCTGGTATTTTGATTGGAATTGCATTGAATCTTTAGATTTATTTTGGTAGAGTGGCTATTTTTACTATGTTAATCCTATCAATCCTGGAGCATGGGAAATCTTCTGAGATCTTCCTTGAAGTTCTTTTTTTCATATAAATCTTTCACTTGCTTGATTAGAATCACACCAAGGTACTTTATGTTATTTGTAGCTTTTGTGAAGGGGTTTTGTTTCCCTAATTTCTTTCTGAACCCATTTGTCTTTTGTATATACGAGGGCTTCAGATTTTTTTAAATTTAATTTTGTATCCAGCCATTTTGCTGAAGGTGTTTATCAGCTGTAGGATTTCCCTGGTTGAATTTTTAGGGTTATTCATGTATACTATCACATCATCTGCAATACAAGCTGGACTGGATGTGGAGAAAAGGGAACCCTCCTCCATTGCTGATGGGAATGTAAACTTGTACAACCACTTTGGAAATCAATCTGGTGCTTTCTCAGAAATTTGTTAATAGTGTTATTTCAATATTCAGTTTTACCACTCCTGGGCATATATTTAGTAGATTATCAACCATACAACAAGGGTATTTGCTCATCTATACTCATAACAGTTTTTTTTTTTTTAATAGCTAAAGTCTAGAAACAACCTAGATTTCTCACATCTGAGGAATGGATACAGAAATTGTGGTACATTTACACAATGCAATACTACTCAGCAATTAAAAACAAGAAAATCAGCAGGCAAATGAATGCAAGTAGAGAAGATCATCCTGAGCAAGGTATCCAGAAGCAGAAAGACACTCATGTTGTATACTCCCTTATAAGTGGATATTAGTTGTATAGTATAGGATTAAAAATACTAAAATCTATAGTCTTAATTGATCTAAACAACAGAGAGGACCCTAGGGAAGATGCTTAATTCTCTTTCAGAAGGGCAAATAGGATAAACATCGGTAATGGGAGAAGATAGGGAACAGGGCAGGAAACAACCAGAGAGGGCCTCTGAAGGAATATACATAGCAGTGTATTGAAGCAGATAGTTAGACACATAGCCAAACTTTGGGCAGAAAGCATGGACTCAAATGGAAGAATAAGGAGATAGAAAGACCTGGATGGGAGAAGCACTCTATAAGGAGACCAATTAAGCCAAAACTGTGGGCCCAGGGGGTCCTCTTCCAACAAAGGACCATGCATGAAGAACCCATAGAAACCCTGCTCAGATGTAGCCCATAAGTATCTATCTCAGTCTCCATGTGAGTTCCCTATTAAGGGTAACAGGGGCTGTCTCTGACACGAACAGAGTGGCTGGCTCTTTGATCACGTACTCCTGGAAGATGTAGACTTGCCAGGCCACACAGGAAGAAGGTGCAGCCATTTCTGGTGAGACCTGATAAGTTAGGCTAGGATAAGATAGGGGAGGAGGACTTTGCCTATCAATGGACTAGGAGACGGGCATAGGGAGAGAAGAGGGAGGTAGGTTGTAACTGGGAGAAGATGAGCGAGGGGCCTACAGCCAGAATACAAAGTGAATAAACTGTAATAGTTAATAAAAAAGAAAAAAAATTGAGGGTTTTTTTTTTCCTGACATGGCTGGTCTCAGGCAACTGTCTCCTAACAACAACTAGAAAGAATACTATTTCATCTCTATACACTTTCCTTTTTCCTGTAACAGCATTTATAATAAATATCCTTGATTAAATTCAGTGGTTTGTTGTATATTTCTAGTATTATAATATAGAAAAATATTTTACAAATCAAATTTTGACATGTTAATTGTGTAAAAATAGTTTATGAAAAAGTGGCTTGAATTTTCAAAAGAGTAAAGAATGATTATGCAAAACTCTGGAGGGTGAAAATGGAAGGAAAATGATGGAAGAATAAATAATACATAAATAAATTAATATCTCTTACACATTAATTACAAAATTTTGGTTATTGAGATTTAAAAATATAAACAGAATATTTCTCAAGTAAACAATATATCCTACTATTAATAGCCGTTCTGCACACACCCTTAAGTATTTCTTTATATTATTCCTTTTTTGTCACTGAAATGTGTTCTTTGACATGTCATGCCACAACACCCTGATGTTCGGGCTCTAAAACTGACTATTCAGTTCTTATTTCAGGGTACTGACTGCTTATAACCAAATTAGGAGTGAAGTCAGACAGTGTTTGATTCCTGTGTCTAGCTCAGGTTACAATTTTTGCTTATACATTTTGAGTTAATTCACAATTTCAAAGTAAATTGACTGCCTTTCTTGAAAAGTTAAATGTTACACACATGTACACACACACACACACACACACACACACACACACACACACACCACACACACTTGCCTGATGCATGATACATGTAATAGCAGTGATTGGCAACACAAGACTTGAAATTGAAAGAGCCAAAAGAGGGTTGTATGGGAGATTTTGTAGGGAGGACAGAGATGTCAGAAATAATGTTAATATATTAAATTCTCAAAAACAAAAGTGCTTGTTTTCCATGAATTAAAAAATTGAATCATATAATATTTTGCACTTGTGTGTTTCATGACAATCAAGTCAGTTCTAACTGAGCAGACAGTAAGTTGTGCTTCAGCTTCAGTAAACATGAATGTAGATGTGTGCTGGACCACCCCAAGTCATGTGTTGTTTTCATATGGATAATGGTGGAACTCCTCATTCAGTGTGTACAGTATACAATGTCTTTTAACATTCAAATTGAGATTTTTCAATGAGCAATGTTTATCATTTCCCATTATTTTATAATTATGGTGTGTATATTTTGCTTCTTTTGATGCTTGGAATTATTCATTCTTTGTGTTTTCTTGTGTGTGGTTAAGACTTTTAGAGAGGAGTTTTTCTTTGATTGGCTTCTGTAGTGCAGGAGTTTTCCATAGATACTGCTCATCTTTGGGTTTATTTTGCAATACATCTTTATTCATCCTTTATTATTGAAAGTTTACTGGATATAGTAATAAGGGTCATTAAAGATTATATATGATCTGTCTCAGCATTCTGGGTTTTAGAATCTCTCTTGAGAAATCAGGAGTTATTCTAATGAGCCTGAATTTATGTGCTACTTAGTCTTTTCAACTTGCAACTTTTAATATACCTTCTTTCTTTAATATACTTTTCATTATATTTTTATTTTTACGTGCTGAGCACAATATCTTTTCTGGTACACTTTAATTGTTCTTTATACTTTTTGTACTTTTATAGGCTGCCCCTTCTTCATTAGGTTAAGGATATATTCTTCTATTATTTTGCTGAAAATATTTTCTGGGATTTTGATGTGAGTTTTATCTTATTACTCTATTTCTATAATTCATAAATTATTTTTTGCACTTTTTAGATTTTTCTGGATCTTTTGTGCCTGGCTATTTAACATTTGTTTTGACAAAATTAACCAGTTGTTGTTATTGTTGTTTTTCTTCTTCTTCATCATCTTCACCTCCATCTCCTCTTTCTTCTCTTCCTCGTGCTTCTCTTTTTTCTTCTTCCTCCTCCTTTTCCTTCTTTTTCTCCTCCTCCTCTTCTTTCTCTCCTTTTTTTCTTTTCAAAATAGACAGTTTTACTTGTATATTCATCCTGATTAAAGTTTTCCCTTCCTCTAATCCTGGCAACTCTTTCTCACCTTTCCTTCCATCCTGTCTAAATTCACCCTCATATAAAACAAGAAGGGCTATAATGTATAATAAGAAAATAAAACAAAAAAAGACAAAAACAATCACATCTTATTAGAGAAAACAAACAAAAGAAAAAGAGCTCAAGGGGGGAAAAGATGTAGACTTGTTCACACATGCAGGAATCTCATAAAATATTAAACTTGAAACAGTAGTACACAACAGGGGACATGTAGCTTTAAAACTAGAAAAAAATCTTCAGCAAATTAAAATGAGAACCATGATAACATTTTTAAAATGCATGCCAGAATTACAGGACATGAAAATCCACACATGCCAGTGAGCGAAATTTTTGGTCATCTACCTTTTGGAATGTATGCTTAAAAGTACAATTAAGAGTAGTCCCTCGGATAAAATGAGTGTCCCTTGGAGAAAACTACATTTTCATTTGCAAGCAATTATCAATTAGAGATAGGGCTAGGGACAGCAATAAGTCTTTGTGCATGCTGCCTCAGTCTCTTGCAGCTTATATATTCTTCAGTCTTAATTTGGTGAATTCTTAATTTGTAGTGATTTGTTCTTTGATATCCTCTATCCTTTCTGGCTCTTACACTCTTCTGGCTGAATTACTGAAGAGCCTGGAGGGCATATTCTGAGGTCTCTCACTGACGGTCTATTTTCTCTATGGGCCTCTGAATTTGTCTCCATCAGATGCAGGATGACATTTTTGATGATGGCTGAAAAAGGTACTGGTCTATGAGTATAGCAGAATGGTGTCAATGGTCATTTTATTACTTTTAGTAGAACGTAGTATTTGCTTTTTTCCTAGAACCTTGGGCCATGTAATTTATTTTTCTTGATCAATAATCCGGTGTCAGGTGTGGATTGTGTCATATGAAGTGGGCCTTAAGTCAAACTATAGATTGGTATTTACTCCTACAACTCACACTAATATGTCTTACAGGTAGAACATTGTTAAAGTTGAAAAGGTTGGTAGCTGGGTTAGTGTTTATATTTCTCCTCTTGTAGTTGCAGAGTACTTCCCATATCAAAGTTGCTAGAATGTAAGTGTGAAGGTTCTATGTAGGCACAAGCTCTATTTATCTATGTTCCATGCAGGTGTAAGTGTTGTCTCCAGCAATACTGCATTTCAGTCAATTTATGGAGAGCAGCCTATAGTCTTGGCAAAAGCCTGTAATGTTTTGGCATTACAATCACACTACTTTGGCCAATACCTCAGTTAAATATAAACTATTACCAGTACTGGATGCTTAATTTAGTGCCAAGAGATTTCCAGTTGGGACTTTCTCCTTGTGTGGTGATTTCATTTATAGTGGCTTCAAAGTTTCTATTGCATTAGGTTTCCACTGTACCAAATAAATGACCGTTAATTTTACCCGTCTTTTTTCATGTTACCTTTTCATTGTCCTCTTCCTTTCCCAATCCCCTTCAATTCTATCTTTTTAGCCCACCTTCCATTTGTACCAAGTATTTTATTTCCCATTCCTATGGAGAAAATTCTGGCTCCCCTAATCTCCAGTTCTTAATCTGTATGTATCCCCTGCAGTATTATGTTCAGTTGCTTGCATATCATATATCTTGCAACTAATATATATGTAAAACAAATACATTCCCTATTTCTCTTTTGGGGTCTAGGTCCTCTTACTCTCAGTTACCTGCAAATGTGCATTTACCTTCACGTTTCATGATTTGATTATTTAAATGTCTGAGTAATATTTGATTATGTAAATACACTAGTATTATAACAAAAATAGAAATACACACTGGAAAAACATAAAATCTTCACCAATGATGCTGACCAAACTAGATGCCTATATGTACAAACATGGAAATAGATGCTTATTTTCACTCAAAAGTCACCTCCAAATGGATTAAAACCTCACCAAAGTTTATATACAGTTAAAGTCTTGAAGTCAGCACAGCTATTTGACAAAGATCCAGCGTAGCTGAGCTGCATGTTACAATAGCCTTCATGCTATCTTTCAGGCTTGGTCTTGATCTCCACTTGCTACATGCTTAGAGGGTTTTCAATACATGTACAACCTGGGGACATTGGAGCAATGGGAAATTTTTTTAATGAATCATTTATGCCTTCACTCTGTGATACTGCTTCTAAGCTACCCCAGAAAAATCCTGAGCATACTGCTACACTCATTTTTAGGGGGAATATCAATTATTTGGCCCTACATGAATGTCTTCCTCATGGAAGTTGTAACTCACATAAAAATGGCAGATAACTCCTTATGAGACTTCAGCTCCAAGATAGTATTGCAAAATCGACCCCTGTGCTTCCTCAAGAAGGAAATAATCAGAACAACATATTATTAAAAGGCAAACAAAGTTTGTAGTGCAAGGAGGGTTGACAGAATTTGAGATTAAATACCTCATACTGCTGTATCCTCAGATGATTACTTGGCATATAAGATTAGGAGCTACATATGGTATGCCCCTCAATGACTAGATAGAGCTGTAAATAAATAGCTGGAGACATCTTCGCATTACACTAGGCTCTATAATGATGGAAAAAGAATGTTTTGTAAAAAATGATTTTAAAAGTGAGGTATTAGGACTTCCTTTTCCTAGAAATATCAGCTTGCACAGTATCACTGTGGTGTTGTATGACCAAAATAATGAAAGAATACTTAGATTTAGCACATAAATAAATTCTACAAAGATATGAGGTATAGACAATGCATTATGCCAGGAATTTAATAACAACTGTTGCTGCTTTGGCTTTAATTGTTTTTCTTGAGGCTGTCCATTAAAATATGATAATATACTTCTTGGGACAAAGCAATATGCCCAGGCTGACTTGAAGATTTTCTATCTATTGCCATTGAATCTGAGAATGCGTCCAACCTGAGAATGGGGTTTCAGGCTGTGGCAAATATGCCTCCAGATTCTCAAAAATGTCAGTTTATGAGATTGATGAAGATAAATGATAGTAAAACATAAAGTTTATCAATGATGACTAAATTTATGACCAAGGGACAGTTAAAACTTCTGTCTGGGGACAAGAAGGATATCATCCATGTTTTAAAACAATGTGACTCTATCTTTTATTATTGAACTCTGTTTAAATAAAGAAGTACTCTGACTGCCAGTCAGTCAAGACTTTCAGTTTCTTTGGACAACCATGTCTGAGTCATTTCTGCCCCACCTTATCCTTCCCTCATCTCTGGAAACTATCAACTGCTGGGGCTGGTCTCCAATCTTTCAGGACAGTCTTTCATTTCTTTCACAGTAGGGTGAATACTCACAACTGAAGACCTAGAGCTACATGCTTCAGAGTAGATAGGACACGTGATATCTGTTTTCTGGATCTGACTTACCTAAATCAATATCATCATTTATATTTCTATGTATTTATGTGCATTCCATTTTACTTATTTATAACTATTGAAGGATATTTAGGTGTTCCCATTTTTTTTTTTACCTATTGTTAACAGGATAGCAATGAGTATGGTTGAGAAAATATTTTGAAGGAGTATGTTGAGTCCATTGTGCATATGTCAAGGAAATTTATAAGTGGTTCATATGGTAGATTTATCTTCATCATTTTGAGAATTCTGCACATTGATTTCCACTGTGGATGTACAATTTTGCAAGCTCCCTTTGCCAGAGATCCAGGTTTTTCCCTGTCCAACAGAAGATGTCAAATGTCAACCTAATTCCTGTTTCCTCCAAAAAAATAAAATACTAAGGGAAAAATATATAACACAGGTATTATTTATCACAATTACTATTATGTAATTAAAATTTGAATACTTGTCCACAAATTAAAAAGTAACATGTATAACTTACTAAAATATGTTTTCAGATGTAGTTTCTATTCTAAAATAGAGTGTTTCTATATAACATTGCTTAAATGAAGGGCTCTTATAGTTATGGTTAGATATACATTTTATATAAACTTACTAACAGTAGAAGTAAATAATTTCATTTGAAGACACTAATGTATTTTATTATAGTCCAGTTATTGAACTTAATGATGGGTGAGTCATGGCGCTTGAGAAAGTTCCCCAAAACTATAGCTGTGCTGAAAGATAAGCACAGAGCCATTAAGGCCAGGGCCAAGCTCAGAGGATCCTCAAATGACAGGAAGGTCCCTGCCATGGTCAGGCAGTGATTTCTCTCAAGGTTTGGGTACTCTTGAATTCAGCAAGGGATACATTCCTGCTGATCTGTGGGGAGAAAGTAAATCAACATCTCAACTCCTACAAGTCACTCCATGTTCAGTCCATGAAGAGATTTCCAATGATATTGTATGCATCCTATCACATTCTCTTTTACTATAGTACCAAGAAGGACACTAAACATACATTATTTGTCTTTGTCATTTGAGGTATTGGTTGCCTAAGTTTTTACTAGCTAGATGTATGATTAAAGATGGTGAATATTTTTTTTGTGTGTTTCTCAGTAAATTGTGTCTTATTTATGCTTCATTCTGTCACCCATGTTTATCATTAATTTTTACAATTTATTCACTTTTTATCCCAATTGTAGCCCCTTCCCTCATCTACACTATGTCCCACTATCCCTTCCTCCTCCTCCCCTATCCTTCTCCTGTAGTCCTCTGATAGGGAAGGTCCTATCAGACTCTAGCCTATCAGGTTCTATTAAGACTCCCTGTATCCTATTCATCTGTAGGCTGTCTAGGTGACCCCACCAGGGAGAAGTGATCAAGAAGCAGGCAACCGAGTTCAGAGACTGTCTCTTCTCCCTTTACTATGAATTCCATATGGAGACTGAGCTATCTATGGGCTACACCTGAGCAGGGGGTCTAAGTCCTCTCATGCTCTTTGGTTGATGCATCAGTCTCTGAAGGGCCCCAGGACCCAGTTTTTTTTTTCTTTGTTGATCTCCTTGTGTGACTCCTGACCCCTTTAGGTCCTTCTATCTCCCACTTCTTCAATAAGACATTTTGTGCTCTATACAAAAATTTGCTGTGTGTCTCTCCATCTGCTTCAATCACCTGTTAAGAGGAGTCACTTAGTGTACATCCGTGGAAGGCTCCTATCCTGTTCTCTCTCTTCTATGTGTTCTGGCATCTGTCCTGTTTTCTTTTCTGAATGAGAATTAAGCATCTTTCCTATGTTTCTCCTTGTACTTTAGCTTTCAAAAGTCTGTAGATTTTAGTATGTACAATCTATATTGTATGGGTAATGTCCACTTATAAGTGTATATATACCATACATGTATTTCTGCTTCTGGGATACATCACTCAGGGTGATCTTTTTTAGTTCCATCCATTTGCCTGCAAATTTCATGATTTTCTTGTTTTTAATACCTGAGTAGTATTTCCTTGTGTAAATGTACCACAATTTCTGTATCCATTCCCCCACTGAGGGACATCTAGTTTGATTCCAGATTCTGGCTATTATGAATAAAGCTGTTATTGTCATATTTGAGCACATGCCCTTGTTGTATGGTTGAGCATCTTTCTGATATATGTCTAGGATTTGTTTAGCTGAGTCTTGGGGTAGCAGTATTCCCAGTTTTCTGAGAAAGTGCCAGACTGATTTCCGAAGCAGCTGTACAAGTTTAGATTTTCACCAGCAATGGAGGAGGGTTCTCCTACTTGCACATCTTCTCCAGCATGTGTTGTCCCCTGAGTTTTTGATCTTAGCCATTCTGATGGGTGTGAGGGGGAATCTCAGAGGCAATTTGATTTTCATTTCTCAGACTTTTAATGACGTTGAGCATTTTTAAGTGTTTCTACACCATTCAATATTCCTCTGTTGAGAATTTCTGTTTAGCTCTGTACCCAATATTTATTGGATTATTTGATTTGTTGGGTTCTTTATATATTCTGGGTATTAGCCTTCTGTCAGATGCAGAGTTGGTGAAGATTCTTTCCCAGTCTGTAAGCCACCATTTTTTTCTGCTGACAGTGTACTTTGTTTTAGAGAAGCTTTTCTATTTCATGAGGTCCCATTTATTGATTGTTTATTTTAGAACCTGTGCTACTGGTGCTCTGTTCATGAAGGTGTCTCCTGTGGCAATGTGCTCAAGGCTCTTCCTAATTTTTTTAAATAACAGATTAAGAGTGTTAGTTTTATGTTGAGGTACTTGATCCACAAGGACTTTACTTTTGTGCAAGGTGATAAGTATGGATCTATTTGTATCTTTCTATATGTGGACATCCAGTTAGACAAGCAAAATTGGTTGAAGATGTTCTTTTTTCCATTGAATGGTTTTGACTTCTTTGTCAAAAATCAGGTGTTTTAGGTATGTGGGTTTATTTCTGGTTCTTTGATTAAATTCTACGGATCCACCAGTATGTTTCTATGCCAATACCACACCGTTTTTACTGTTTCTCTGTAGTACAGCTTGAGATCCAGGATGGAGATACCTCCAGAAGTTTTTGTTTTGTTTTGTTTTGTTTTTTGTTTGTTTGTTTGTTTTTAACAGAGAAGATCCGGGTATATTTTATTTAACTCGATATTACCAAAATATAATTCAGTGTATAGTCAATATATAAAGACATTATTCAGAAGATATTTTAAATTATGTATTTGACACTGACTGTGTTTATTTGGATGCCAAATTTGGATTTAAAATATTTCTCTTTGTGTTGAGATTTCACAACAGCCATATCTGAAAAAGTAGATCCACCCGCCCAAGCTTTTACAGCTACACTTAACAGTTTTCCTCAGTAACTGGACTGAAATATGTATTTGAATGAAAATTTGGTTCTTCTGCGGTGACAGTGACATTTTGATGTAGAGGGCCATCGTGAACCACAGCTGCACTTCAGGGCAGTTCTGACAGGAATGGCCTTGAGGGCGGCCTGACCACTGGATTATTTTAACTATTCTGGCTTTTTTGTGTTTTTATGTGATGTTGAGAATTGTTCTTTCAAGGTCTGTAAAGAATTGTGTTGGTATTTTGATGGGACTTGTATTGAATCTCTACATTTCTTTTGGTAGAGTGGCCATTTTGCAGTTATTCCTACTGATCCATGAGTATGGGAGATCGTTCCATCTTATGATATCTTCTTCAATTTCTTTCTTCAAAGACTTGAAGTCTTTTATACAGATTTTTCACTTGCTTGGTTAGTCACACCAGTGCACTTTATGTTATTTGTGGCTATTGCAAGGTTGTTTTTTTTTCCCTTAATTTCTTTCTCAGCCCTCTTGTCTTTTGTATACAAGAGGGCTTCAGATATTTTTTAGTAACTTTGTATCCAGCCACTTTGCTGAAGGTGTTTATCAGCTGTAGTAGTTCTCTGGTAGAATTTTTAGGGTCACTCAAGTATACTATCATATCATCTGTGAATAGTGATACTTTGACTTCTTCCTTTCTGCTTTGTATCCCCTTGATTTCCTTTAGTTGTTTTACTGCTCTAGCTGGAATTTCCAGTACTATACTGAAGAGAAAGGAGACAGTGACCAAACTTGACTTGTCTCTGATTTCAGTGGGATTGATTTAAATTGCTTTCCATTTAGTTTGATGTTTGCTATAGGCTTGTTGTATATTATCTTTACTGTGTTTAAGCATGTGCCTTTTATCTCTGATATCTCCAAGACTTTAACATTAATTGGGCTTGGAATTTATTAAATACTTTTCAGCATCTATTGAGATGATCATGTGTTTTTTTCTTTTTCAGTTTGTTTATGTGGTGGATTACACTGATGGTTTTCTATATATTGTATCTCCCCTGCATGCCTAGGATGAAGCCACTTGGTCATGGTATATGAGATCTTTGATGTTTTCTTAGATTCATTTTGTGAGTATTTTATTGAGTATTTTTGTTTCAATATTCATAAGAGGGAATGTTCTGAAATTATCTTTCTTAGTGTATCCCTGCCATTAGTTAGCTTTTGTGAGGTTTAGGTAATCAAGATGAATGTGGCCTCATAGAATGAGTTTGGTAATGTTCCATCTTTTTTGTTTGTTTGTTTTGTGAAGTAGTTTGAAGAGTATTGGCATTACCTCTTCTTTGAAGGCCTGGTAGAATTCTGTGCTGAAACAATCAGGCTCTGGGCTTTGTTTGGCAGGGAGAATTTTGATGAATGCTTCTATTTCATTAGGGCATATGGATCTATTAATTTAGTTACCTGATCCATATTCAACTTTGATAAGTCAATCTATTAAGAAAATATTCCATTTCATTTAGATTTTCAAATTTTGTGGCATATAGACTTTTAAGGTAAAACCTAATGATTCTTTGAATTTCCTCAGTGTCTGTAATTATACCCCCTTTTATTTTCTGATTTTGCTGATTTGTATAGTGTCTCCCTGTGTTTTAGTTAGTTAAGCTAAAGGTTTGTCTGTCTTTGTCATTTTCTCCAAGAACTAGCTCTTGCTTTTGTTTATTCTTTGAATTGTTTTCTTTGTTTCTAGTTTATTGATTTCTGCTAAAGTTTGATTATTTCTAGCCATCTACTCTTCTTGTGTATGTCTGCTTCCTTTTGACTAGGTCTTTCACATGTGTTGTTATGTTGATTTGAGATGCCTCAGATTTCTTTATGAAGGCACTTAGTTCTATGAACTTTCCTCTTAGAATTACTTTCATTATGTCTCATTAGTTTGGATAAGTTGTGCCTTCATTTTTGTTAAATTCTAGAAAGTCTAATTAGTTTATGTCTTCCATAATCCAGCTGTTATTGAGTAGAGTTCAGTTTCCATGCATATGCAGGTTGTTTATTATTTTTTTTTTGCTAATATGTTCTAGTTTTAGACCATGTTGTTCTAATATGATACAAAAGATTATATTGGTATAATATTCTTTTTTTTTTTGAAATGTATACAATTTACCCTTGATCATTCAAATGCTGATTTCTCTCCTCCACTGTCTGGTTTCAATCCAGATATTGCATTGTGATGCTTCTTCTAAGCATCACTTGTCTCAAGTTTGCATAAACATGCCACCATTTGTTCTCTATATTGTCAATTAAAACAAACAGCCCCAATAATGAGTAATGTAGAGGATAAGGTGAGACATCAGGGTCCAGCGTGGGAGGAAGAGGAAGGAGGCAAGAGAGGAGAGGAGGAGAATCTGCAGGAGAGCTTTTGGCACCACATGCAGGAATTAACTGGAACTAAAATATCACAAAAAGCAAGTATGATGGGTGAATCTGAATGGTAGAAAACTCTGACGGGCTTGGAGGTTTACGATGGAGTAACTGTTGGCCAGCATTGTGCTCTAGGTTAATTAATTAAATCCTAGTCTCTGTGTGGTGATTTGGTTATACAGCTGTTTAGGAATAACCACTGCTTAATTAAAAGATTTATCAATAGTAAATATTAATAATCTACAACAAATGGCACCCAACTAATCTAAGTATCCACACCCTTTAAATCCTACTGTAATATAATTTGGTGGGAGAGAGGAATAAGCTCCCAGTGATACAACTCAAAATTTAAACCTAAAAACTCCCACATAAATTACTGGCCCTTTAAGAGAGATTCTTAAACATGCCTCAGAGCAAAAGACAGCCTACTGTGGGCAGACCTGAGACTGAACAAAATTGGTTGCCCCTACAGTGTAACAGGATGAGAGAAACATTAAAACAGAGTTCTCGGAGCATGGCTGATACTCTCTTCTACAGTTTTAAGACAGAAATAAAGGAAAGTTTAGAAATTATGACTATGGTTATATTTATATTCCTCAATTTAACTTCAATAATTTAGCCTTTTATATCTTCTCAAAGGCAAAGGCTTTAGAAAAGATACTGGAACAACACAAAGATCAAGTAGAACAATATAAAGAAAAAAATGAAGGTTGAAAAAAGGACATAAAACAAGGGATAGAGAACATGATAAACAACAGAAAAAGAGGGCAGAGGTTTTAGAAAAGATACTGGAAAACACAAAGAATAACTAGAACAATATAAAGAAAAAATAAAAGAAGCGAGGCATAAAACAAGACATTCAAGAGATTAGTGAACAAAACAAACAACAGAGAGATAGGTGTGAAATATGAGTACAGGCCTTAAAAGAAGAGTTGAGAATACTAAGTAAAGAAAATACTCAGAATTTCAATTATGTTGGGGTGTTTATGGCTATTTGCCCCTGGATAACTGAGTTCTGGAGATGCTATATTGCTCTGGCTTTTGTTGGTTGAACTTTTACACTGTCCTCTACCCATTGGGCTATCTTAGGTTTTTGAAGTTAGTTTCTGGTTGTTCCTGGACTCTTGTAGTGGAGAGAATCCCTTTGGCAGGAAGATGGTTTTTCCTGAAGGAAGCCTTCTCAGCTTTTTGGGTATAGTCACTGGATGGCCAGTGTTTTTCAGGAATATCGAATGGCAGAGAAGCACTTAAAGAAATGCTCAACCTCATTAGCCATTAGGGAAATGCAAATCAAAACAACCCTGAGATTTCACCTTACACCATCAGAATAGCCAAGATCAAAAACTCAAGTGACAACACATGCTGGAGAGGTTGTGGAGAAAGTGGAACCCTTCTCCACTGCTGGTGGGAATGTAAACTTGTACAACAACTCTGGAAATCAATCTGGCGCTTTCTCAGACAACTAGGAATAGCACTTCTCCAAGATCCAGCCATACCACTCCTAGGCATATATCCAAAAGAGGCTCAAGTACACAAAAAAGGACATTTGCTCAACCATGTTTGTAGCAGCTTTATTTGTAATAGACAGAAGCTGGAAACAACCCAGATGCCCCTCAACTGAAGAATGGATGCAGAAATTGTGGTACATCTATACAATGGAATATTACTCAGCAATGAAAAATAAGGAAGTCATGAAATTTGCAGGTAAATGGTGGGACCTGGAAAGGATCATCCTGAGTGATTTGTCCGAGAAGCAAAAAACACGGTATATACTCACTCATATAGACATACAACATAGGACAGACCCACTAAAATCTGTGCATCTAAAGAAACTAAGTAAGAGAGAGGACCCTAACTAAAACAGTCAATCCCCATCCTGAAAGGCAAAGAGGATGGACATCAGAAGAAGAAGAAAACAACCTAGGAACTTTCTACAGAGGGCTTCTGAAAGCCAGAAGAAGAACACAGGAAACAAACTAGGAACCTACCACAGAGGGCCTCTGAAAGCCTCTGCCATGCAGACTATCAAAACAGATGCTGAGCCTGATGGCCAACTGTTGGGCAGAATGAATGGAATTTTATGTAAGAAGTGGAAAATAGTAAGAGCTGTAGAGGACAGGATCTCCACAAGGAGAGCAACAAAACAAGAAAATTTGAACACAGGGAACTTCCCAGAGACTCATACTCCAACCAAGGTCTATTCATGGAGATAACCTGGAACCCCTGCACAGATGTAGCCCATGGAAGTTCAGTGTCCAAGTGGGTTACATAGTAATGGGAAGAGGGACTGCTTCTGACACAATCTGATTGGCCTGCTCTTTAATCACCTACCCCTGAGGGGGGAGCAGCCATACCAGGCCACAGAATATGACAATGCAGCCACTTCTGATGAGAACTGACAGTGTAAGATCAGAAAGAAGGAGAGGAAGACTTCCCCTATCAGTGGACTTGGGGAGGGGCATGCATGCAGAAAGGGGAGGAAGGGTGGGGTTGGGAGGGGAGGAGGGAGGGGCTTATGGGGGATACAAAATGAATAAAGTGTATTCAATAATAATAATAATAATAATAATAATAATAATAATAAAAGAATGAAAAAGAAGAAAAATAAAAACAATTTAGGCCAAAGCAGCAACAATTATTATTCAATTCCTGGCATAATGCAATGTCTATACCTCATATCTTTGTAGAATTTATTTGTGTGCTAAATCTAAGTATTCTTTCATTATTTTGGTCATACAACACTACAGTGATACTGTGAAAGCTGATATTTCTAGGAAAGGAGGTCATAATACCTCATTTTTAACATCATTTTTACAAAACATTCTTTGTCCATCATTATAGATCCTTGTTTAAGGTGAAGATGTCTCCAGTCATTTATTTACAGCTCCATCTAGTCATTGGGGGGCATATCATATGTAACTACTAATCTTATAGGCCAAGTAATACCCTGAGGATAGAGGAGTATGAGGTATTTAATCTCAAATGCTATCAACTCTCCTAGCACTACAGACTTGGTTTGCCTTTGTAAGAGTATGTTGTTCTGGTTATTTTCTTCTTGAGGAAGTACAGGGGTAGATTTTACAAGACTGTCTTGGAGCTGAAGTCTCATAAAGAATTCTCTGCCATTTTTATGTGAGTTACAATTTCCACAAGGAAGACATTCATGTAGGACCAGATAATTGATATTTCTGAGAGAGGCAGTATGCTCAGAATTTTTCTGGGGAAGCTTAAAAGCAGTACCACAGAGTGAAGGCATAAATGATTCATTGAAGTATTTCCCATTGCTCCAATGTCCCCAGGTCGTACATGTACTGAAAGCCCTCTAAGCATGTAGCAAGTAGAGATCAAGACCAAGCCTGAAAGATAGCATGAAGTCTATTGTAACATGCAGCTCAGCTGTGCTTGATCTTTGTCAAATAGCTGTGCTGACTTCATGGCTTTAACTGTATGTGAACTTTGGTGAGGTTTTAATCCATTTGGAGGTGACGTTTGAGTGAAAATAAGCATCTATTTCCATGTTTCTACATATAGGCATCTAGTTTGGTCAGCACCATTTGTGAATATTTTGTCTGTTTTTCCAGTGTGTATTTCTATTTTTGTTATAGTACTAGTGAATTTACATAATCAACTATTACTCAGACATTTAAAAAGTCAAATCATGAAACGTGAAGGTAAATGCACCTTTGCAGGTAACTGAGAGTGAGAGAACCTAGACCCTCAAAGACAAATAAGGTATGTATTTGCTTTTACATATATATTAGTTGCAAGGTGTATGATATGCAAGCAACTGAACATAATACCACAGGGGATACATACAGATTAAGAACTGGAGGTTAGGGGAGGCAGAGATTTCTCAATAGGAAAGGGAAATAAAATACTTAGTACAAATTGATGGTGGGCTAAAAAGATAGAATTGAAGGGGATTGGGAAAGGAAGAGGGCAAAGAAAAGGTAACATGAGAAAAGACAGGTAAAATTAAGGGTCATTTGTTTGGTACAGTGGAAACCTAATGCAATAGAAACTTTCTAAAATATATACATATAAGAAGCCAATATAAATGAAATCACCACCCAAGAAGAAAGTCCCAACTGGAAATCTCTTGTCATTAAATTAAGCATCCAGTACTGGTAATGGTTTATAGTTAACTGAGGTATTGGCCAAAGTAGTGTGATTGTAATGCCAGAACAAAACAGGCTTTTGTCAAGACTATAGGTTGCTCTCCACAAAATGACTGCAATGCCCTATTGCTTGAGGTAACACTTACACAAATCATTGAACATGCATAAATCGTGCCTATATAGGACCTTCACACTTACATATATTAGCAACTTTGATACAGGGAATACTCTGCACACTACAAAATGAGAAATATAAACACTAACCCAGCTACCAAACCTTTGAACTATAACAGTGTCCTGTAAGACGTATTAATGCAACAGTTGTAGGAGTAAAGAACCAATCTATAGTTTGACTTAAGGACCATTTCACATGATGGAATCCACACCTGACACTGGTTTATTGAACAAGAAAAAGAAATTACATAGCCCAGGGTTCTAGAGAAAAAATATACTAAGTTCTACTAAAAGAAATAAAATGACCATTGACACCATTCTGCTATACTCACAGACCAGGGTCTTGTTCTTCCATCATCAAAGAAGCTTCCTCCTGCAGCTAATTGAAACAAATTCAGAGACCCGTAGAGAAAATAGATATTCAGTGAGAGACCTCAGAATACTCAAGTATAAATGGAAATTTTCCATCAAATTCATGCCCTCCACGGTGGTTGTAATTCAGCCAAAAGAGTGTAACAGAGAGAAAGGATAGAGGATACCAAAGAAGAAAGCACTATAAATTAAGATGACTGAAGCATATATAAATTGTGAGATATTGAGGCAGCATGCACTAGGCCTTTTAATATTCTGCACCAGATGTGGTTATAAAGCTGAAATGAGAAGTGCACACCTGGGTTTGTCCCAAACCTTATCTCTAATTGTTAAGCACTTGCAAATGAAAGTGTAGTTATCTCCAAGGGACACTCATTTTATCCAAAGGACTTCTCTTAATTGTACATTTAAGAGTACATTCCAAATGTTAGATGGCCAAAAAATTCACTCACTGGCACATTTGGATTTTGATGTCCTATAATTCTTGCATGCATTTTAAAAATTTTAATATAGTTCTCATTTTAATTTGCTGAAGATTTTTTTGTTCATTTTTAAATTTTTATTAATTTCACTTTATTCACTTTATATCCCCCATAAACTCCTCCCTCCTCCCCTCCTAATCCCACTTTCCCTCCTCCTTCTTCACACATGCCCCTCCTCAAGTCCACTGATAGGGGAAGTCTTCCTCCCCTATCATATTCTTGCCTACCTTATCAGGTCTCAACAGGAATGGCTACACTTTTTTTCTCTGTGTCCTGGAAAGGCTGCAACTCCCAGGAGTAGTTGATCCTACTCCTGAGCCATCCACTGAGTTTATGTCAAAGACAGCCCCTGTTACCCTTATTAGGGGACTCATAAGGAGACAGATACTTATGGGCTAACTCTGAGCAGGGTTCTAGCTGTTCTTCATGCATGGTCCTTGGTTGGAACAGGACCCCCTGGGCCCATATTTTTTGGCTCAATTGGCCTCCTTGTGGAGGGCCTCTCTCATCCAGGTCTTTCTATCTCCTGAATTTTCCATTTGAGTCCATGCTGTCTGCGAAAAGTTTGACTATGAGTCTAACCATCTACTTCAATACACTGCTATGTATATTTCTTCAGAGGCCCTCTCTGGTTGTTTCCTGCCCTGTTCCCTATCTCCTCCCATTACCGATGTTTATCCTATTTGCCCTTCTGGATGAGAATTAAGCATCTTCCCTAGGGTCCTCTCTGTTGTTTAGATCAATTAAGACTATAGATTTTAGTATTTTTAATCCTATACTATACAACTAATATCCACTTATAAGGGAGTATACAACATGAGTGTCTTTCTGCTTCTGGATACCTCACTCAGGATGATCTTCTCTACTTGCATCCATTTGCCTGCTAATTTTCTTGTTTTTAATTGCTGAGTAGTATTGCATTGTGAAATGTACCACAATTTCTGTATCCATTCTTCAGCTGTGAGAAATCTAGGTTGTTTCTAGACTTTAGCTATTATAAAAAAAAAAAAAAAAAAAACTGTTATGAGTATAGATGAGCAAATATCCTTGTTGTATGGTTGATAATCTACTAAATATATGCCCAGGAGTGGTAAAACTGAATATTGAAATAGCACTATTAACAAATTTCTGAGAAAGCACCAGATTGATTTCCAAAGTGGTTGTACAAGTTTACATTCCCATCAGCAATGGAGGAGGGTTCCCTTTTCTCCACATCCAGTCCAGCTTGTATTTCAGATGATGTCATAGTATACATAAATAACCCTAAAAATTCAACCAGGGAACTCCTACAGTTGATAAACACATTCAGCAAAATGGATGGATACAAAATTAAATTAAAAAATTCTGAAGCCCTCCTGTATACAAAAAACAAATGGGTTCAGAAAGAAATTAGGGAAACAAAACCCCTTCACAAAAGCTACAAATAACATAAAGTACCTTGGTGTGACTCTAATCAAGCATGTGAAAGACTTATATGAAAAAAAGAACTTCAAGGAAGATATCAGAAGATTTCCCATGCTCCAGGATTGGTAGGATTAACATAGTAAAAATAGCCACTCTACCAAAAGAAATCTAAAGACACAATGCAATTCCAATCAAAATACCAGCACAACTCATTACAGACCTTGAAAGAGCAATTCTCAGTTTCATATGGAAAAACCAAAAATCCAGAATTGATTAAAAAAAAATGCCTGTACAATAAAAGATTTTCTGGAGGTATTTTCATCGAAGATCCCAAGTAGTACTATAATGCAACAGTAATAAAAAAATGGCATGGTACTGGCACCTGTACTTTAAATCTTGAAGGGGTGTGCATCTACTCATTAATCAATTATTATTAAATTATATCAAGAAGCTGAGAGAAAAAAAACAAATATAGAGGATTCAATTGCTGTCTCAGTTACAGGCCCAACATGAGGGTGCCCAGGCAGCCAATGCTACTTGGGCTATTATTTTGGCTCATCAACCTTGAAACATCCCTTGCTTTACTATTAATAATATAGTTTTCTTAACTTTAAATTGTTCTCTAAGATTTTTTACATCAGAGCCATTAGCAAAAACATCTTCCCTGACCTTGTTAAACAATCTATTTTTCCAAATTCTTTCTAAATATAATGGTCATTGCTAACAATCTACATCTATGGCTCATTTCAAGGGCAGTGCTTAATTCATTAATCTGCTCCAGTAAACATGTGAAAAGAGATCAAGCATTGTTAATTTTAAATGCCAGTGATATTGCCCAGTGATGAGATAGAAGACTACTTATGGTTTTCATACAACTCATGTTATAAGGAATATGGGCATCATAAGGGCAACAAGCAGAGATATGCTACATAAGAACACAAAGTCCTCAGGAAAATCAGTTCTTGGGATTATGCTTCTCCAAGACAAACTCATCGTAAGTATGCTAACAGGGGAGCCACATTCCATGAGATCTATAGCTGTTTTGCTGTTGCTACTGCATGGCTCTTGACAGTGGCAGGAAGCCAAAATAGTTTGCCTATAGATGGGTAAGGGGGCATGAGGTTAGCTCAGGCCCTGAGAAGGAGAATTCAGGGTATTGCATGGGCTGTAGTAGCCTGGACGACCAGATAACATGGAAGGAGTGAAGGATTGCTGGGAGAAAATAGCAGGTAGATTTGATTTGATATGTTAACTAGGAACCTCTGCCATTAGTTCCAGGTTTGAATCCTACTTTTATGGTAACCTAAACTTCAGAGAGAGAAGCATGGTCTCCATTGGATAATGATCTTCAAGTGAGCTCACAGGGAAGAAAGGTGACAAAGACAAAGATTATGTTTTTTCTTTTCTTTCTATATATTTTCTTCTCTTTGAGGGAGGACGGTTACCCAAACTAGACTCAATTTTTTGCTTTTTTATTTTGTTTTTCTTACTATGTTTTATTTTATTGTTTTTATTTTTCACAATTTATTCATTATATATGCTGATTGAAGGTCACTCCCTCAATTCCTACTGGTCCCACCCTCCCTCCATCTTCCCACATACCCTTTCCCTAGACCACTCAAAAGGAGAGTTCCTCTCCTATGCCATCCACCCATATATTATCAGAACAGTACTCAGCTATTAAAAACAGAGAAATAAAATTTCTGCTCTTATTTCTTTTCCATAGGCCACTGTACTCACCTCAGAGGATTTCATACCATGAAGCTTGCCTGCAACCTTACTGTGAATAAAAAACTAAGTATAACTCATTTTAAAGAGTCCTACTCCAAGACACTATTGATTGATCATCTCACATGCAGAAACATGTGAACTTTGAAATGCTATGATGTCTGAAACATTTTATCACAGGCATTTCAGAGAATGTGATTGTCTTGCTGCCTGGAGGGCTGGTTCCCACCAGCCCAGGAAGCCATAAGGGGCAGAAGATGATTAGCATAAAGCTTGGAAAGCCCGCAAGCATAACAGTGGTCAGCCACTCTGGGAACCACCTTAGAAAGTAGGTTCAACTTTAATTCCAGAAAACAGAAAACAGAGGCTTATATCCCTTGGGTAGTGCCTGGGATGCTACAAGCATAGGTGTAGATAATTGTTTAATGCTAGGCAATTCAATGATGCCCGATTTGCATTAAACAGCACATTCCTATTATATGAATAAGAACAAGGACACAGATCCAAAGTATCCTATATTTGAAGGGAGGGGAGAGTTATCAGTGATCTGTGTCAAAGGCCATCTATCAAATTTGATTGGTGGTGTCTATGTCTAAAGACATTCTCTAGATGAAGTCAGGCAGAGAAAACTCACCCTTGACATGGTTACACATCTACTCCAGAAGCAGGTTCATACATGGAAAAGAAAGCCTCCTCCCTCATATCTCAAAATTCAGGGTGGGTTGTGATGTTTTTCAATAGTACCCCTGGAACAATGGGTATGTGTACAAAAAGAAACTTCTACCTGCTACCACTGTTGTGTTACTCTCAGAGAACTTCCTGGCTGGTGTTAGTTCACCATTCCCTACATATTCATCCACTGGACTAAAAGTTTCTTGTGTAAAGTGAGGCAACTGAAAGTAGTAAATGTTGAGAATCAGGATTATCAAGAAGTCTTCCGTAAACACATTATATAATACTGTAGCATGTAATTGATATTCACCATTCATTGTATTCTTTTTAAAAATAAGTTTATTTACTTTAAATTCCAATAGTAATCCCCCTCCTTTCTCTGCCCATGACTACCCTCCATTCCTATTTCCCCTATCCCCTTTCCCCTTCAGAAAAGGGAGGTCATTTCAATTGAGCTAGTTTTTCAGTTCTGTTGGATCTCAGTGGACCAAAGAACACAAAGACCTTTCCACATTACTTATACTCACAGAATCCCTCTCCAGTAAGGATTCTTTTATGATGAGGATGACTCTAGATTTGGGCAAGGCCTCACCATTTTAACACATTCATAAGTTTTCCCTCCATTATGAATCCTTTCAAGATGATGGAGATTATACAAATGTCGAATGGTTTCACCATGTCAAAAGCACTCACAGGCTTTCTATCCATTAGGATTTCTTTCATGAGTGTGAAGATGATTCTGAAGTCCAAAGTTTTTTTTTTTTACATTGGTTATAGTCAGACAGCTTCTTTCCATTATGTGTTCTTTTATGTATTAGGAGACGCTAGATACAATGCTTTGCCACACAGTTATATTCATATGGATTCCCACCAGAATGTGTTGTTGTCTTAGGAGATGACTGTTATATGCAAAGTCTGTATCACACTAATTATCCTCACCAGGCTTCTCTCCACTGTGTGTTTTTTCATGTTTTCGGAGACTACTCTGCTGTGCCAAGGCTTTATCACATTGTGTATATTCATAAGGTTTCCCTCGAATATGTGCTATGGCTTTTGAGATAATTGTTTTCTGCAAAGGCTTTACAACACTGGTTACATTCATATGGTTTCTCTCCAGTGTGTGTTCTTTTATGGCTAAAGAGAGTACTGTTTCATGCAAAGGCTTTACCACGCTGGTTACACTCATAAGGTTTCTCTTCAGTGTGTGTTCTTTTATGCTTTATGAGATGACTGTTTTGTGCAAAGGCTTTACCACACTGGTTACATTCATAAGGTTTCTCTCCAGTGTGTGTTCTTTTATGTCTTATGAGATGAAAGTTTTGTGCAAAGGCTTTACCACACTGGTTACATTCATATGGTTTTTCTCCCATGTGTGTTCTTTTATGGTTTATGAGATGACTGTTTTGTGCAAAGGCTTTACCACACTGGTTACATTCATAAGGTTTCTCTCCAGTATGTGTTCTTTTTTTTTTTTTTTTTTTTTTTTTTTTTCCAATGCAGTTTATTTAGGAACCTTGAACAATCATCTGACCCTGGGGAAAGCCAGCCCACTTTAAATAGCCTCTGGGCAGCCAACCTCAGTATGCCACGTGGGCAATGCAGATAGGTCCACATCCATGGAAGCAAGCCAGATCCTCAGCCTTAGCCAAATGTGGAGTTGTTTGTGACAGAGAGCACTCACCATCGGGAAGGTGGAAGGCGGAAACCAGCTCCATCTTTCAGGAGTGGCATTACGCAGCTCTCTACAGTCCTCCCTTTTTGTTTTGGACGCATCAGGCAAGAGTAGAGGTCTGATCTCTGATATTAGAAATAACTTGGGACTTTGTACTGATGTTCATTTAGGTGTCATCCACCCAAAGAGCATCAGACCCGTCCGATACCTTTTTCTCAGAGGCGGGACCTGGGGCATCAACCCGCATGCAATCAGACATGCTCTTCTCTGGGTCCAAGGCGGCTGACCCTGAGTGCAGTGCTTCGCCTCGCATCCTGAGCGTAATATTTTGGCTTTTTATGGTAGCCAACCATGCTTGGGGAGACTGTCCTGCTTCAATGGCTGTAAAGGTCTGAATGGTCATGGCTGCATTACGCTGTTGTGAGACTCTAATCTTGCATATATACCACAGGCAAACCAAGGTGACCAACACCAGAAGGCCTGCTAACACTCCCATGCCCGCCCATTCCTTCAGATGATTCATGGCTGCAGCAATCCATGATGATACTCCTGTGGCTAGTCCTTCTGGTAGAATTTACCATGGCAATGGCTACTCTCAGCTGGTCCATCGTAGTATCAATTCTCCAGTCCAATTACCTAAAATATAGCTTGACAATTGTTTAGACAGATTTGCAGCACAGGGAAAGTTCTCATGTTGTATGCTAGTGACACAAAGTCCAACATACACGTTCATTGACAGCCAAATTGAGTGATTTGCCATAGGGTATCAATTTGCTCCTGCACGAGGTCAAACCTCTGATTGAACACCATCAAACCTCCTTTTAGTTGAGCATTAATTCCTTTTGTACATCTAAGGCATGAGCTACATTGGCTAAAAGGTTATTCAGGGTCTGAGCAGTCTGCCCAACTCATGGCTAATGCCGTGGTGGTAGCTCAACAGCCGCCAATGAGATAGCAGTAACAATGGCAGCTGTAATTCCAAGATCCCTTTTCTGTCTGAAGAGAGTCATAGCGTGAGGGCATCAACGGGCACAGGCACCCAGTGAGGCATGTGAGTAACCAGCTAGTAAATTTACTAGCATTACAGCATTGGGCGAAAAAGCAAGTATCATTACCACAATTACTTGGCTCTATCTGGCTAATAATGAATAAAAATGGGGGATGTAAACAAACAGGTATGGGCTTATAGGAAGTATTATGAGAAGCCTTAACCCCCTCGTTGGAACATCCTGCATCAGTTCTAGAACTAGCAGTGGTGGTGTCCGAGGTCTGAGTAGGTTCAGCAGACCATTGCCCCCAGGGGCGAGACGTGCTCCATGTAAATTGCCTAACTGCATGTTTTCCTCCACTTTTGAAAGTCATTTAAGGTTCTTAAATTATTTTTTCCCCCTTTTTTTTTTAATTTTTTTTTCATCAATTACACATTATTCATTCTGCATCCCCCCATAGGCCCCTCCCTCCCCTCCCAATCCCACCCTCCCTCCCCCCCCCACGCATGCACGTCACTCCCCAAGTCCACCGATAGGGGAGGCCCTCCACTCCCTTCTGATCCCAGTCCACCAGTTCACATCAAAAGCGGCTGCACTGTCCTCCACTATGGCCTGGTAAGGCTGCTCCCCCCCAGAGGGAGGCGATCAAAGAGCAGGCCAACCAGACCATGCCAGAGGCAGTTCCTCTTCACATCACCATTTAGCCCAATTGGACTCTGAACTGCCCTGGGCTACATCTGTGCAGGGGCTCTGGGTTATCTCCATGAATAGTCCTTGGTTGGAGTACGAGTCTCTGGGAAGTTCCCTGTGCTCAGACCCTCCTGTTCTGTTGCTCTCCTTGTGGAGACCCCATCCTCTCCAGCTCCTTCTCTCTCCCAGTTCCTACACAAAATTCCATCCACTCTGCCCAACAGTTGCCCATCAGGCCCAGCCTCTGCCCTGATAGTCTGCAGGGCAGAGGCCCTCAGAAACCCTCTGTGGTAGGTTCCCAGGTTGTTTCCTGCTCTCCTCTTCTTCTGATGTCCATCCTCTTTGCCTTTCCGGATGGGGATTAGACATTTTAGTTAGGGTCCTCTCTCTTGTTTAGTTTCTTTATATGCACAGGTTTTAGTGGGTTTGTCCTATGCTGTATGTCTATATGAGTGAGTATATACCATGTGTGTCTTTTTGCTTCTGGGACAACTCACTCAGGATGATCCTTTCCAGATCCCACCATTTACCTACAAATTTCATGATTTCCTTATTTTTCATTGCTGAGTAATATTCCATTGTGTAGATGTACCACATTTTCTGCATCCATTCTTCGGATGAGGGGCATCTGGGCTGTTTCCAGCTTCTGGCTATTACAAATAAAGCTGCTACGAACATGGTTGAGCAAATTTCCTTTTTGTATGCTTGAGCCTCTTTTGGATATATGCCTAGGAGTGGTATGGCTGGGTCTTGGGGAAGCACTATTCCTAGTTGTCTGAGAAAACGCCAGATTGATTTCCAGAGTGGCTGTACCAGTTTACATTCCCACCAGCAGTGGAGAAGTGTTCCTCTTTCTCCACAACCTCTCCAGCATGTGTTGTCACTTGAGTTTTTGATCTTGGCCATTCTCATGGGTGTGAGGTGAAATCTCAGGGTTGTTTTGATTTGCATTTCCCTAATGGCTAGTGAGGTTGAGCATTTCTTTAAGTGCTTCTCTGCCATTCGGTATTCCTCTACAGAGAATTCTCTGTTTAGCTCTGTTCCCCATTTTTTAAGTGGGTTACTTGGTTTGCTGCTTTTCAGCTTCTTTAGTTCTTTATATATATTTGATATGAGTCCTTTGTCAGATAAAGGGTTGGTGAATATTCTTTCCCAATCTGTAGGAGGTCGCTTTGTTTTGATGACAGTGTCCTTTGCTTTGCAGAAGCTTTTCAGTTTCATGAGGTCCCATTTATTGATTGTTGCTCTTAGAGCCTGTGCTGTTGGAGTTCTGTTCAGGAAGTTTTCCCTGTACCAATGAGTTCTAGGGTATTCCCACTTTTTTTCAAGCCGATTTAATGTGTCTGGTTTTATGTTGAGGTCTTTGATCCACTTGGACTTTAGTTTTGTGCAGGGTGATAAGTATGGATCTATTTTCATTTTTCTACATGTAGACATCCAGTTGGACCAGCACCATTTGTTGAAGATGCTATCTTTTTTTTCCATTGTATGATTTTGGCGTCTTTGTCAAATATCAGGTGTCCATAAGTGTGTGGGTTTATTTCTGGGTCCTCTGTTCGGTTCCATTGATCCACCATTCTGTTTCTATGCAAGTACCATGCAGTTTTTAAAACTGTTGCTCTATAGTACAACTTGAGATCAGGGATGGAGATACCTCCAGAAGATCTTTTATTGTAGAGAATTGTTTTAGCAATTCTGGGTTTCTTGTTATTCCATATGAAGTTGAGAATTTTTTCTTTCCAAGTCTGTAAAGAATTGTGTTGGCAATTTGATGGGCATTGCATTGAATCTGTATATTGCTTTTGGTAAGATGGTCATTTTTACTATGTTAATCCTACCAAGCCATGAGCATGGGAGATCTTTCCACCTTCTCATATCTTCTTCTAGTTCTTTCTTCAGAGATTTGAAATTTTTTTCATACAAGTCTTTGACTTCCTTGGTTAGGGTTACTCCGAGGTACCTTATGTCATTTGTGGCTATTGTGAAGGGTGTTGTTTCCCTAATTTCTTTCTCAGCCCTTTTGTCTTTTGTATACAGGAGGGCTACTGATTTTTTTGAGTTAATTTTGTATCCGCCACTTTGCTGAAGGTGTTTATCAGCTGTAGGAGTTCCTGGTAGAGTTTTTGGGGTCACTCACGTATACTATCATATCATCTGCAAATAGTGATAATTTCACTTCTTCCTTTCCAATTTGTATCCCCTTGATCTCCTTCAACTGTCTTATTGCTCTAGCAAGTACTTCCAGCACTATGTTGAAGAGATATGGAGAGAGTGGGCAGCCTTGTCTTGTCCCTGATTTTAGTGGGATTGCTTTAAGTTTCTCTCCGTTCAGTTTGATGTTGGCTATAGGTTTGCTGTATATCGCCTTTACTATGTTTAGATATGTGCCTTGTATCCCTGATCTCTAATACTTTAAACATGAATGGATGTTGGATTTTGTCAAAGGCTTTTTCAGCGTCTAGGAGATTATCATGTGGTTTTTTCTTTCAATTTGTTAATATGGTGGATCACATTGATGGATTTCTCTTATATTGAACCATCCCTGCATACCTGGGATGAAGCCTACTTGGTCATGGTGGATGATATCTTTGATGTGTTCTTGTATTCGGTTTTATAGTATTTTGTTGAGTATTTTTGCATCAATGTTCATAAGGGAGATTGGCCTGAAATTCTCTTTCTTTGTTGAGTCTTTGTGAGGTTTAGGTACCAAGGTGACTGTGGCTTCATAGAACGAGTTTGGTAATGCTCCTTCTGTTTCTATTTTGTGAAATAGTTTGAAGAGAGTTGGTGTTAGCTCTTCTTTGAATGTTTGGTAGAATTTAAAACCATCAGGTCCTGGGCTTTTTTGGATGGGAGACTTTCGATGACTGCTTCTATTTCCTTGGGGATATAGGACTATTTAATTGATTTACCTGGTCCTGATTTAGCTTTGGTAAGTGGAATCGGTCAAGAAAATTGTCCATTTCATTTAAATTTTCAAATTTTGTTCCGTATAGATTTTTGAAGTAAGTCCTAATGATTGCTTGGATTTCCTCAGTGTCTGTAGTTATGTCCCCCTTTTCATTTCTGATTTTGTTGATTTGGATGGTGTCTCTCTGCCTTTTAGTTAGCTTGGCTAAGGGTTTGTCTATCTTGTTGATTTTCTCAAAGAACCAGCTCTTGGTTTCATTGATTCTTTGAATTGTTTTATTTGTTTCTAATTGATTGATTTCAGCCCTGAGTTTGATTATTTCCAGCCGTCTGCTCCTTCTTGGTGTGTCTGCTTCTTCTTTTTTCTAGGGTTTTTAAGTGAGCCATTAAGTTGCTTGAATGCGCTGTCTCAAATTTCTTCTTGAAGGCACTTAGTGCTATGAACTTTCCTCTTAGCACTGCTTTCATTGTGTCCCACAAGTTTGGGTATGTTGTGTCTTCATTTTCATTGAGTTCTAGGAAGATTTTAATTTCTTTCTTTATTTCTTCCCTGACCCAGCTGTCTTTTAGTAGCAAGTTGTTCAGTTTCCATGTATGTGTAGGCTTTTTGCTATTTCTGTTGTTACTGAGGTCCAGCTTTATTCCATGGTGATCAGACAGGATACAAGGGATTATTTCAATCTTCCTGTATTTGTTGAGGCTTGCTTTGTGACCAACTATGTGGTCTATTTTGGAGAAGGTTCCATGAGGTGCTGAGAAGAAGGTAAATTCTTTTGTGTTTGGGTGTAGGGTTCTGTAAATGTCTGTTAGGTCCATTTGATTCATTATCTCTGTTAGAGATATTGTTTCTTTGTTTAATTTCTGTTTTGTTGATCTGTCCTTTGTTGAGAGTGGGGTGTTGAAGTCTCCTACTATTAGTGTGTGGGGATCTATATGTGTTTTAAGTTTTATCAATGTTTCTTTCACAAATGTGGGTGCCCTTGTATTTGGGGCATAGATGTTCAGGATTGTGATGTCTTCTTGGTGGAATTTTCCCTTGATGAGTATGAAGTGTCCTTCCCCATCTCTTTTGATTAATTTTGGTTGAAAGACTATTTTATCAGATATTAGAATGGCTACTCCTGCTTGCTTCTTGGGTCCATTTGCTTGAAAAGCTGTCTTCCATCCCTTTACCCTCAGGAAGTGTCTATCTTTGTGTCTTAGGTGTGTTTCTTGTATACAACAGATTGCTGGGTTTTGTTTACGATCCATTCTGTTAGTCTGTGTCTTTTTATTGGAGAATTAAGTCCATTGATATTGAGAGAGAGTAATGACCAGTGGCTGTTAAATCCTTTCACTTTGATGTTGGCTGTGGTCATACAGTTTGTGTGTTTGGTTGCTGTTTTGTTTTACTGAAGTGAGGTTATTTATTCCTTGTGTTTTCCTGAATGTAGCTAGCTTTCTTGGGTTTTATTTTCCCTTCCAGTGTCTTCTGTAGTGCTGGATTTGTTTGTAGGTATTGTTGAAATTTGTTTTTGTCGTTGAATATCTTGTTTTCTCCGTCTATGAGGACTGAGAGTTTTGCAGGGTATAGTAGCCTGGGCTGACATCTGTGTTCTCTTAGGGTCTGCATGATATCTGTCCAGGCCCTTCTGGCTTTCATAGTCTCTGTTGAAAAGTCAGGTGTGATTCTAATGGGTTTGCCATTATATGTTACTTGGCCTTTTTCTCTTACAGCTTTTAGTATTTTTTCTTTGTTCTGTATACTTACAGTTTTGATTATTATGTGGCGGGAGGATTTTCTTTTCTGGTCTACTTTATTGGGTGTTCTATAGGCCTCTTGTATTCTTATTGGCCTCTCCTTTAAGTTGGGGAATTTTCTTCAATGATTTTGTTGAAAATATTTTCTGGGCCTTGGTGCAGGGAATCTTCTTTTCCTCTATTCCTATTATTCTTAGGTTTTGTCTTTTTATGTTGTCCTGAATTTCTTGGACCGTCTGTGTCAGGAATTTTTAGATTTATCATTTTCTTTGACAGATACATCTATTTCTTCCATTGTATCTTCCACACCTGATATTCTTTCTTCCATTTCTTGTAGCCTATTGGTTATGCTAATCTCTGTGGTTCCTGCTTTCTTCCCTAAGTTTTTCTCTCCACAATTTCTTCCATTTGTGTTTTTTTTAATTTTTCCAATTCTATCTTCAGGTCTTGGGCTATTTTTTTTTGTTTCCTTCCCTGTCTGACTGTATTTTCATGTTTTTCCATCAATTCCTTCAGCTGTTTGTTTGAAAAATCCACTGTTTCTTTTATTTCATTCAGTGATTTAAGCATTTCCTCTCTAAAGGCCATAGACTGTTTGGCTGCAGCTTCCTGTATTTCTTCACGGATGGCCATAATCTCCTTGTCTTTAATTTCCTCCATTTCTTTACGGATAGCCATGATCTGCTTGTTTTTATCTTCCTCTAATTCTTTTATTATTTCATTTGTTGCCTCTGTTATCATCTGCTTGAGCATAGATGTTAGGTCGTCTCCTTGAATTTCATTTATGCTGGGGTGTCTAGGGCTATTTGCCCTGGATAACTGGGTTCTGGAGATGCCATAATGCTCTGGCTTCTGTTGGTTGAACTTTTACGCTGTCCTCTACCCATTGGGCTATCTTAGTTGTTTGAATTTAGTTTCTGGTTGTTCCTGGACTCTTGTAGTGGAGAGAATCCCTTTGGCAGGAAGATGTTTTTTCCTGAAGGAAGCCTTCCCAGCCTTTTGGGTATAGTCCCTGGATGTCTGCTGTTTTTCAGGAGTTGCTACAGCTCACCTCAGGCCTAGAGACCTGGGTGGTACCTGTGGTCCTGATTAGTCAAGAGGGCTCTCCTCTCACCGGGTGAAGACCTGGGGTCAGCTGCCCTCCTTCTGGGTTTCTTGCTGTAAATTTAGTGATCAGCTGCGGTAATCTGTGGCGGGTGAGTACTGCTGTGGTGTCTTGGGGCACTCAGTTCTGTCTGTTTGCAGTCTGCAGTCTGCTAGACTTTCCCTAGGTGGCCCCATGCACGGTTTCTTCCTTCTCTGTGGGGTCCTCTCCGGACAGGGGTTCCCAGTCCCTGTTGTACTGGGGCGCACAGCTTGTCTGTATTGCTGAGGTGCGTGCAGAGCTCTCTGCGCGGCAGGAGCTTGGCTGTGCTGGCGGCAGAGACCTTCCTGGGAAAGACTGGGTGACCTGCGATCAGACCCGCAACCCTGCTTCCCGTGGGGTCCCAGCGACTGGGACTCCCAGTCTCAGGTACCCTTGTTTCAGCCTGGGAAAGTTCTCCGTGTGGTCCTCTCGGACAGAAGTACTGTGTACTGGGGCGCACAGCTTGTCTGTATAAGCTCTCTGCGCGCGGCAGGAGTTCGGCTGTGATGGCGGCAGAGAATTTCCAGGGAGAGACTGGGTGACCTGCGATCAGATCCGCAACCCTACTTCCCCGTGGGGTCCCCCCGCGACTAGGACTCCCAGTCTCAGGTACCCTTGTGCCCACGGATCAGCCTGGGAAAATGGCTGGGACCCGCCCGCTAGCCCGGAGACCCAAAGCCCGCGTTACCGGGATTTCTTCCGGGTTCTGGCTGGGTAGCCGTGAGTGGACCCGACCGATTCCCACGCCGTGGGAGCCTCCCCTCACCTGGGAAACACGATCGATGTAGTTTCAGGGCCCGGAGTTCAGTCTCCTGGCCTCTGCCCGGAAAGTGCTGCCCTGCTGCTCAGACGCGCTGTTTTCCCGGCGCCGCCATCTTGGCTCCCCGTATGTGTTCTTTTATGGCTTAAGAGATTACTGTTTTCTGCAAAGGCTCTACCACACTGATTACATTCATAAGGTTTCTCTCCAGTTTGTATTCTTTTATGGCTTATGAGATTACTGTTGCGTGCAAAGGCTTTACCACACTTGTTACATTCATAAGGTTTCTCTCCTGTGTGTGTTCTTTTATGTCTTAAGAGATGACTGTTTTGTGCAAAGGCTTTACCACACTGGTTACATTCATAAGGTTTCTCTCCAGTATGTGTTCTTCTATGGCTTATGAGATGACTGTTTCGTGAAAAGGCTTTACCACATTGATTACATTTGTAAGGTTTCTCTCCAGTGTGTGTTCTTTTATGCTGTATGAGCTCAGTGGTATACGAGAATGCTTTACCACAAAGAGTGCATTTAGAAGGTTTCTCTCCAGTATGACTGCTTTCATGCCTGCAGAGATAATTAGCACATGTGAAATATTTACCACAGTCAGTGCTTTACACTAATAAATATATTTATCTATATTAATTAATTTCATAATTTGGTCTAATGGTAAAGGAGAATCAAATTTTAAAGTTTTACCATGTTATTTACATTAATGGTTTTTCCCTTCATTATGGGTATTTTTGAAGATCCCTGTGATGGTAAGAGAATTTTTTACGTGGTTCACTTTTATAGCATCATTTTTCTATAAGAGTTTTTTTGTATATATATATAGTTGTAAGAATTCAGAGCTTTACCACAGCAATCCCATTCACATGTTATTTTTTTACTGTATGAATGACACTTCCTTTGCAAAGTGAGCCAGGAGAAGCAGAAGAAGTTCCAAATTCCTAGAATTCATAGGTATTTTCAGCATTATTAGTTTGCTGATGAATTCTCAGTAAAGTTGCAAAACCAATTAACAGTAACCATTTAGTTAACATTCAGAAAATCTACTCAAAGTGGGGACTGCTATAAAATTAATTGTTCTTGCAGAAAGACAGGTACAGTGCTTCTTTCAATATCCCTCTGCTCATGTGCCTTACAAACATTGTGACATATGCTATACCTATTTAAATTACAAGAATAATATAAGATTCCCTCATTGAATTAACACAGTTTGTTTTTTGTTCATCATAGACATGTCATATAGGGATTAAGGTTTCTCCACAACAATATTTTTGACTCTCATAAGCTGCTCCTTTCACTAATCTTTCCAATGTTACTGCATGAATATGAGTAACAGTGGTTGTTATTATAAAGTTTTGGACACATACTGATCACCTATTCAATATGTATACCTCTTACAATATCTGAGTAGATAAAATGAGACTAAATATATTGGCAGTTCAACTCAGTAGTTGTAATGTCTATATGATTTAAAGGTTATTTTCTGTTACAACATTATTTAATTTTCTTCTATCTTAGGGAATGCCTTGCAAACACAAATCAGATACCTGACACTGAGGTAAATGGAATTGTGGGAATTTAATGATCATCAGTACACTTAAAGCAGTGCTGTTTTTATACTGTTGCTTTTCTTTAAAACCTCCAGGACACAGCCAGGTATGGTACATGCCTTTAATCCCTACATTCGTGGAGGCAGAAACAGACAGATATGTGTGATTTCAAGGTCAGGCTGTTCCACCAAGCAAGTCTAAGACAAGCCACGGCTACAAAAAAAATTCTTCCAAAAACAAAAAATAAAAAGCAGCCAACAAACAAAAACAAAAATAAAAACAAACACTTCCAGGACACATTAAAATTTCTTAACATTTGTGTCTGTATCAGCATGCATATAAATTTACCTTCTGTTACTTGTAGAACTTTGAAAATGTTCTTCAATATTATGGTGTTCCCATTTGTAACCTAAAATATAGTACCAGAAATATATATTATTGGAAATATCATATTATTATTAAGGAAAAACTTAAATCACAACATTCTGTGACCCTTAGTACCATGCCTGATTAAATCACCTCATTCCTACTCATTCTCAATTGGAATTGCAGAAGAGGATCAACAACAAAGTAAGAGTTGTCTCCTTATTTTAAAAGTGAAAAAAAATTCACAGTCTTACCTATTTCAGTGAGGTTTTTGCATGTCTCTAGCATCACATCTTTGTAGAGTTGCTTCTGGGAAGGTTCCAGCAAAGCCCACTCTTCTTGGCTGAATTTCACATGTACATCATTGAATGTCACTGAATTCTAAAATATAATTGTACAATATACAATTGTACAACAGAAATATTGGCAACAATATAAATTTATACTTCATTGGAAATATAACCATATAATTCTAGTGCTTCTTCCATATATTTTCTGACACAGAAGTGCTAATGTTAGACAGTTGGGTGCTGTGCATTGGGTGAAGGAGGGGAAAGAAAAAGCCTAAAGGTTAGATTGTAAGAAAAACCAAAGGCGTGCTTTGAAGAACTGTGTTACAGGAGTTTCATCACTTTTAAGAGAGGAATTTAAAGTAGTGAGCAGTTGGGTTCTTGAGCGATCTATGAATCCTGTTCAGTTCCTTGATCAAGTCAGTCAGGACTCTGTCATGAGAAAGGTGGAAGGAAAAGGAATCACGATATTTTATCTAGCAACAAATGAGATGTGGTAATCAGGGGACACTGAATAAATGGGTGACCTCAGTCAAAACACAACATGGCACTGAATATCATGTTTTTATCATGCTTCAGGGAAGTGGCATATCAATATGTGAAAAGGGAGATTCATATATTTGTGGAAGGGAAAGTGGACTACAGTAAATACATGGATAAAAATAATCTGAGGTGTCAAACAATAACAATCATAGCTGATAAGATCATTTTGTGAATGACCACACAAAAGAAAAGACATAGACCACATTATTCTTTTTTGATAATTGTTTTATATATTCTCCTTTCCAAATCATGTATAGTCTATAGTTGAAGAATAAAGATTAAAGCTTTTATATTAAAAAAGAATTGCTAATGTTATCAATAAGTCATTCTCAGAAGAAAATTGAATAAGTGTCATATCTGAACTTTTTGAATAGGATATAGCCTTGGAATAGACATGCCAATTAATGTGGACAAAGACAAACAGAGAGAAGAGAGTGAAATAGAAAGAGAAAGATAGAGACAGAGACACAGAGAGAAATGAACAGATGAACAGTACTGAGTGCATATCAGAGAAATTTATGAACATTTATTAACTACAAAAAATTATGGACAAGCTGGGTGTATTCAGTTATGCCTCTAATTCCATCACTCAGGAGGCAGAGGCAGGTGAATCTCATTGAGTTGGATGCCACCATGATCTATGCAAAGAGTTCCAGGACAGCCAGACCTCTATTGTAAGAAAGAACCTCCTCTAAAAGTCAATCAAACAAATATAATAGGTAGAAAAAACTCAGAGCTCTTTACTGAAGTTCCTACAAGGAATTATACATACAATCTAATTCTTTATTAATCTTCCAGAAAACAGCAGTGCCACAGGTTAAACTGCAACATTAAGAAGATCTTACCAAAAAGAATGCATGTTTAAACAGGTAAAAATAGAAAAAGAAAAATATTAGCAATGTAGATAATGATCATAAATAAGCAACATAAGGCAGGAGAGATGGCTCAGCAGTGAGGAGCTCTTGCTGCTCTTGCAAATATTTGGGCTCAATTGTCAGTGTTTACATGGAACCCACTACTATCCATTGTTCTATGTTCATGAGTTCTGAGGCAATCTTCTGACTACTGTGTGGAGCAGACACACAAGAGGTGCATAGTCATGCATACAACCAAATACTCATATTCAGTAAAAATTAAAAAAAAAAAAAAGAGATCCCAGATGGCAGAGCTGATTGCACACTGTATCTGATCAGCAGGGTAGCAGAGACTGCACAGTGACCAACAGTTGGAACAGTAGGCCACAAAACACCACTGACTGTGTTTCCCAGGTGAAAGGAAACCCAATGGTGAGGAAAAAATTGGTTCCAACCTCAGATCACTGAGCTAATCCCTGGAAAAAGTTCCTGGGATGTTGAAGCAGGAATGTGGTTTTCAAGCAAATGGACACAAGAAACACGCAGGAATAGCAATTCTAATATCTAATAAAACAAACATTCAACCAAAATTAATTGAAAGGGATGAGGAAGGATACTTCAAACTCAAAAAAAGGAAAATTCCACCAAGATGGTATCTCAATTCTGGGCAACTATGCCTCAAATTCAAGGGTACCCACATTTGTAAAAGAAACATTAAGTTTAAAGAACATTTCAGTCTCCACACATTAATAGTGAGAGACCACAACAACTCAATATCATCAAAGGACAGAGCAGTGAAACAAAACCTAAAATGAGATATAATGACACTAATGGATGTCATGAATTAAATGGACCTGCCAGATATCTAGAGAAATGTTCACCCAAATAGAAAAGAGTATATCTTCTTTTCAGCACCTCATGGACCCTTCTCTAAAAATGGCCATGCAGTAGGTCACAAACCAGGCCTCAAAAGATACAAGTTTGAAGTAATACCTTGCATCCTATCAGACCATGATGGATTAAGATGGACCTTGACAATAACAGAAAAAGCAAAAAGCCTACACATACATGGAAACTGAACAACTCCCTACTCAATGAAATCTGGGTCAGGGAAGAAATAAAGAACTTTCTACAGTTCAATGAAAATGAAGGCACATCATACCCAAACTTATGAGATGCAATGAAAGCAGTCTTGAGAGATTTAATAGCACTAAGTGTCTTCATAAGCTATTGGAGACTTCCCATACAAGCAACTTAATGGCACACCTGAATACTTTAGGAAAAAAGAAGCAGACACACTCAACAGGAGTAGACCACTAGATAACCAAACTCAGGGCTGAAATCAATAAATTAGGAACAAAGAGGACAGTTCAAATAATCAACAAAACCAGGAGCTAGTTCTTTGAGAAAATCAAAAACAGACAAATTCTTAGCCAAACTAAGAAAATGGCAGAGAGACACTAACCAAATCAACCAAGTCTGATAAAAAGAGAGATATAACAGACACTAAGAAAATCCAAAGAACCATTAGCTCTTATGTCAAAACCTATATGCCACAAAATTTGAAAATCAAAATGAAATATACAATTTTTGTATTGTTTCCACTTACCAAAGTAGAATCAATATCAGGTAAAGAAATTTAATAGTCTTACATCCCCTCAGTGAATAGAAGCAAACATCAAAAGACTCCCAACCAAGGGCCAAATGATGAGAGCAGAATTCTACCAGAGCTTCAAAGAAGAGAGGATAACAATATTTTTCAAACTATTTGATAACATATAAATGGAAGCAACATGACCAAACTCCTTTTGTAAGACTGTAGTCACCTTGATAAATCCTCAAACACTCAAAAAAAGAAAGAGAACTTCAGACCAATCACTCTTAAAATACTCAAAAACTAAATCCAAGAACATTTTAAAGATATCCTCCACCATGACCAAGTAGCCTCCATCCCATGCATGCAGCAGTGGTTAAATACATGGAATCCATCAATGTAATCCATCATATAAATAAATTGAAAAAAAAAAAAAAAAAATTGAAAAAAAATAACAAAAAAAATAAAAAATAAATAAATTGAAAAAAAAAACAACCACACAAAAGATAAAAAATCTCTCATGCTCATGTATCAGTAGGATCACCATAGTAAAAATTGCCGTATTACCAAAAACAATCTACAGATTCAATGATATCCCCATCAAAATATCAACACAATTTCTTACAGACCTCTAAAGAACAATTCTCAGCTTCATGTGAAAACCAATCAACCAACCAACCAAACAAACAAACACTAGAATAGCTAAAACAATCCTGTACAAAAACAGATCTTCAGGAGTTTTCACCATCCCTTATCTCAAACTATACTATAAAGCAACAGTAATAAAAACAGCATGGCACTATTACAGGAACAGACTGGTGAATCAATGGAATTGAAGCAAAGGCTCATAAATAAACCCACAAACCTATGGACACTTGATTTTTGACAAAGAAGCCAAAACCATGCAATGAAAAAAATGGCAACCTCTTTAACAAATGGTGCTGGTATAACTGGAAGTCTACATGTAGAAAAATGAAAATAAATCCATATTTACCATCCACACTAAACTAAAGTCCAAGGTGATCAAAGACTTCCAACATAAAACCAGACACACTAAATCAGTTAGAAGAAAAAGTGGGAAAAAGCCTTGATCACATTGGCATAGAAGATAACTTACTGAAAAGAACACCAAGAGCACTGGTTCTGAGATCAACAATTAATAAATAGAATCTCATGAAACTAAAACCTTCTATGAATCAAAGAACTCTGTCAATAGAACAAATCAACAGCCTACGACCTGAGAAAAGTTCTTCACCAACCCTACATACAGCAGAGAGGGCTAATAAACAAAATATATAAAGAGCTCAAGAAATTAAACTCCAACAAACCAAATAATCCACTTTAAAACTGGAGTACAGAACTAAACAGAGAATTCTCCAAAGAGGTATAGCAAATGGTGGAAAAACATTTAAAGAATTGCTAAATATCAATAGTCATCATGGAAATGCAAGTCAAAATGACCTTGATATTCCATCAGAATGGCTAAGATCAAAACATAAAGAGACAGCACATGCTAGTGAGGATGTGGAGAAAGGGAAACACTCCTCCATTGCTGGTGAGAGTGCAAACTTATATGACCATATTAGAAATTATTCTGATGCTTTCTCAGGCAATTGGAAATAGTGCTATTTCAAGTCTCAGATATATTATTCCTGGGCATATTTCCACAAGATGCTCCACCATTCAACAAATACATTTGCTCAACTATGTTCACAACATCTATATTCATAACAGCCAGAATCAGGAAACAACCTACATGTCTCTCAATGGAACAATAGTTACAGAAATTTTGGTATATTTACACAGTGGAATTCTAGTCACGTATTAAAAACAGGGAAATCGTGAAATTTTCAGGGAAATGGATGGAACTAGGAAAGATCATCCTGAGTGAGGTATCCCAGAACCAGAAAGACATGCATGGTATATACTCATTTATAAGTGGATAATAGCCATAATACAGGACAAACATACTACAATCCACAGACCTAAAGAAGCTAAATAAGAAGGAGGGCCTTATGGAGGATGCTCAATTCTCATTCAAAAGTGCAAATAGAATCCATACCAGACGTGACTGAAGAGAAGGAACAGGATGAGAGCCTAACATACATGTCCTCTGAAAGACTTAACCCAGTAGGGAATCGAAGCAGATGCTAAGACTCAGAACCAAACTTTGGGCAGAGCACAGGGAGTCACAGGAAAGAGTGGGGGGATAGAAAGACTCAGAGATGACAGGAGTTCCATAAGAAGACCAACAAGGACAACAAATCTGGGACTGTGGGAACATGCAGAGAATGATGCAACCACCAAAGTCTGTTCATGAAGAGGATGCATACCCCTGCTCAGATATAGCTGATAGGCAGCTGAGTCTCCATGTTGGACCCATAGTAAGGGTAGCATGGGCTGGCTCTGACATGGACTTTGTTGCCTGCTCTTTGATCACTTCCCCATGGTGGAGGAGGCATTAGTACACCACAAAGGAAGAGGATGTAGACAGTCCTAGTGAGATTTGATAAGTTGGGGTTGGCTGGTAGGAGAGGAAGGTTCCTCCTATCTGATAAAATGGGACAAGGGGGAAGAGGAATAGAGGATGAGATGAGGAAGCGACAAGGTAGGAGGCTATAATTGAGATGTTAAATTATTTTTAAATTTTATTTATTACAATTTATTCACTTTGTATACCTACTGTAGCCCACTCCATCATCTATTCCCAGTCCCAACCACCCTTTTTCTTTTCTCCTATGCCCTTTCTCTAATCTGATATGGAAGTAACTCCTCCACTTCTATCTGACCCTAGCTTGTCAGGTCTCATCAAGGATGGCTGCATCATCATTCTCTGTGGCCTTGCAAGGCTGCACCCCCAAGAGTAGTGATTAAGGAACCAAGTTCATGTCAGAGAATAAATTATAAAAAAATTAAATAAAAATAAATTAAATGTGAATAAAATGAATGAATAAATTTAAAAAAAAAAACAGGTTGGAAGAATGTCACACCCCTGCAATTTAATGACTCAAAAATCTCAGACAGTGGTAATGTCATGAATACATGCCCCATAAAAAATTAAATATACTCTCTGCCAAATTTCAAATGCAAGATTTGGATGAAGATCACCACAAAAACCTATGCTTACATAGACAAAACAAAACTAAACTAAAAACCCAAAACCCTACATTCCAGACTCAGCAGGCGATGATGATGTTGATGCTCGGCATGTTGGCCTAAATTTTACCCCAACCCTCAACTGGAGTTAGATCTGTAAGTGCACAACCTGCCTGGTGTACATACTGACTTTCAGGACAGCCTGGGATACACAGAAACTTTTTCATTCAATGTCAAAACCAGAAACATCTTCTCTGGTAGCTCTTTTGATTCAATCAAATAATTGCTGAACAAATTCATTATTGGCTTATGGCCATCCCATGATGAAAATCACTGAAGTACAGTGATCCTAAAATTTGGCAATAACTCATACACTGTTTAAATGTCCAAAGTCTCTTCTGACATATAAGAAAATCTCTTGACTGTCACATCAGAAGCCAGTTACATCAATCCTACATAGATGCACAGAAGACTCCTTCCCATTCCAGTAGAGAGGAATATATATATGCACTAGGAATCACTTTGAGTCCTCCTTCCATTAACAGAAGAATTAGCAGGAAGGCATTTACTCTATGAATATCATTTTAGGTTTCAAATCCAGAGCTAGGGCCTCATCTTTGACGGTGATAATCTCCTTGAAAAAGTCTGCCTCTGTTTCATCACGTGACTGCCATTTGATACTACCTAGTACTGTTTTTCTCTACAAACCAAAGACTTTACATTTATTTCTGCTGCACTTGTCTCTTTCTTTCACTGTGGTTCTGAATGTCTCTCTAAAAATAACCATTCAACAGATTCAGTATTCCATCTAAGAAATCCTGTCCATGATTTTTTAATTCTGCCTTCCTCAATTTCAAGGCATAGGCAGAATAAGTATAATTTGCAGCTAAAATATCACACAAATAACCTCTAGCTTAATTTTCCGTAGAGTCTATTGTCCACCAAAATCTTATGACATGGACTTCCTCTGTCTGCATTACTCTCAATACTCTAATCTTCTAGGTCCTACCAGAAAAGCCGATGAAGCTCTGTGTACAGCACTGTAATGCTTTTGCCATCTTAAATCCTGATGTTTTCCACAGTCCTTAAAAAGAAAACATTCCAAGATTCTGTCCAGCAGTAAAATCACTCTTTGCATATAACTTTTTGTTCTAATTTGCTACTTTGTTGTTGTGACTAAATCCCCTAACTAAAAGCATCTCAGGTCATAAATGGGCTTACACGTTTAGTATGGTACTGTCAGATCACAGTCCATCATTTTGGGAGTTTAGCATACAAAGTTAAGCTTAAAGAAAATTAAGGCGAAAGCCATGGGGAAATGTTTCCTGGGTTGGCCTCTTGCTTCATCACTGTCTCATGCTCAGGTAGTTGTCTTATGCAGCCCAGGCCCACTTGCTTAGGGATATTGTATCTCTCAGTGGAAGAGCCTTCCCACATCAATTATCTATCAACACAATCTCTCACAGATATATCGAACAGCTTCTCTGATGAGGGCATGTCATTTATTGAGCTTCCCTCAGATGACTGCAGGCTTTGAAATGTTGACAACTGAAGCTAATAAGGACAAAGAGACAACAATATAGGAGACAGTTTTAAAAACCTAAAAACAATGTATTAATCCTATCAGTCACTTAAGAAGCACAAACCAAGACATTGATGATTGCAACAACTTAAAAACACAGATATACCAAGAAATGAGGAGAGGCAAGCCTTTAAGATCAAGAAGAGAAAAGTAAAACTGCTTCTTTAAATCAAGTCTCCTAATCAACAAAAACTAAAGGAATTATAGCATAATACAATAAATTTCCAGAAGGCAAAAATTATGTGATTGTCTATGACTTTCATAAAAAACAATGTAGTTAGATTATAACTAATCAAATCACACAATATACATAGCACCCCTGTCAAAAAGCAAACACAAAGATAGGCCTGTAAATGTAACATAGTGCTATAAGCAAATACAATAGGATTATAGTTAAAATCAAAATCAAAGAAATCACTGACCATTACTCAACTTGTGCAATCTGATTATTTCCTTTTGCAACAATAAAATATGTATTGGAGTTGGAGGGCTATTCCAATTGAAAATTCCATTAAAGCATACAAATGTTTCAATATTAGATAAATGATTTTGACTACGAAAATTATATCATATTCTTATGATAAAGCAAACGATATCTGTTAGAATCACATGGAAACCATATTATTTTCTATGACTGATGACTGGATAAATGTCTGCATCAGTGTAAGAAAATATGAATTTCTCAAGCCAAGTGGAAGAAAGCAGAATTTTAAAGAAACAGTGAGTTCGTATTACATGCTTAAACATCTTTTTTTGCACTAATTGCTTTAACAACCAATATCATCTTCATGTAGTTTGTTTTAATATTTTTTCTTTTGCTTTCAGCTATGTTTGTATATTCAGCATGTGCTGTGGTATGTGCTATAAATTCCATATAGAAATCCAGGCAAAACATAATCAAGCAATTGGAGGAAACCAATAACTTCCTTAAATAAAGCTATGATACAACAAACATTTGAGGGATATGAGGCTTTGCTGGATTAGGGTGAATTCTGACATCTCTGATAGCCACTTATTTGCATTCAGTCTGTGATGGTAAACTCTGTTTTCTCAGTGAAGGGCCTAAAAATCTGTCTCCTGATATATATGACCCTGGGTCATATAAAGAGCCTCACATAGCCCTCAGGGTAGATTATTAGGCAAACCCCTTCCTGTGAAGAAAACTGCTTGAACAACATCTGGGAATTCCTAGAAATGGATCACCCTGCTAAGGATCTTTGTCTCAGCAGTGACTTTCAACTGTATTCAGAGATTTTTTCCCCACATATAGGATAATTGAGTACTGTGTCCTCTTTCTTGTGAAAGGACCATACTACTGCATGGAAAATGAGGCATGGTAGCAATATATGTAAGCCAAGTATCCTTGACCCCTAGACCCCAGCAAATCAGACATTTATCCTCAAAATCCTTCTCTCTGCACAAGGTTTATAAGTCCCTGACTTCAAATAAACAAGTTGCAGGTGCATGCATGCTGGCTGGTTATATGCCACCTGATACCAACAGCCTTCCATCATTGCCCCTGAGATTCATCATTTATCCCCCTCTGGGCCTGCTGTCTGAACCACTGGGCCTAGGCCTCACTGGATCTGGGTCTCACCAGATCTATGTCTTGGTTGCAAGTCAACCAAGTATGGACTTTCACCTGTAACTCTGAGGTGAAAGCCTTCAGAGCAAGGCACAGCAGCTTAACTGAGAATGGTAAGACTTTGGTATGGTCATAGGTTCTGGAACACCTGAATTTCCACTACCACTGGTGATTTCATTCTAAAAGAGCTAGCTACTTGTAACAGTCAATAGAAAATTCTTTCCTCACTCTGGCCTAGTGAACATGAGTGTTGCCCTAAAGTGGTCTAGCTGCCCTTGAGAGAAATGGAACGACCATTCTCCATCTGGAAGCTGATCTCCAGGCCTCTCCCAAATGGAGAATGACAGAATGAAACACATTCTGGAAATATGGAAATAGAAGCAACAAAGAAAATACAAACAAGCTGGCCATGGTGGTGCACACCATTGATACCAGCACTTGAGTAGGCAGAAGCAGATAGAACTCTGTGACATTGAGGCTGGCCTGGTCTAAAAAGCAAGTCCAAGACAGCCAATGCTACACAGAGAATCCCAGCCTCAAAAAACCAAAAGAAATTTATTTTTTTTTAAACTGAAAGTTAGGGAATCCTGGAAATTAAAAATTTAAAGACTACAACAAGGAATTTCAGAGGCAAGGATCACGCTCAAAACAGAGATCAAGAGAGAAATATATGCACTGAAAACAAATAAAAGAAATGGAAGACAGGTGTGTTTATACACTCCTTTAATACCAGAACTCAGGGAGGCAGAAACCACTGGACTATGGTGAGTTCAAGGCCAGGTTGGTATACAATGTGACAGCAAAGGCTATAAAGCAAAACATGTCTGAAAATAAAACAGTAAAAAAGAACAGAAAAAAGATGAAATAGATACATGTGTCAGTCACAGAAAATGTTAAATCTAAAAGTTCTCTATCACAAAACATCCAGGAACTCTGCGACATTATGAAAAGACAAAACATGCTAATGATCAGATTAGCAGGAGAAGGATGAGATCAAAAGTCCAGAAGATATTTTCAGCAAAATCATACAAGAAAAATTTCTTAACCTAAAGAAGAAGATGCCTATCAAGGCACAAGAAGCATACAAGACACCAAAGAGACTGGACCAGGAAAGAAAGTCCTCTTATCAGAATAATCAAAACTCTAAACACGCAGCACAAGGAAAGAATATGAAAAGCTGCAACAGAAAAAAAAAAATAAAATAAAACAGACCACACTAACCAACCAATCAAACAGACAAACCAAAACAAACAAAAAACAACCAAGAAATAAAGAAAGGCAGATCTTTGAAATTAATCCTGTGTTCTCAGTAAAGATGCTGGAAGTTGAAGGGCTTAGACAGTGTGCTTCTGACTCTTAAAAAACTATAGAAACGAAGACAAATTACTAACCATGCCCAGAAACTTTCAGTCAGCAAATGGAGAAAATAACATGTTTCATGATAAGGTCAAATTTAAACAATATGTATCTATAAATATAGCCCAACACAGCGTGCTAAAACAACCACACCACCACCAAAATACCAGGATTTACAATCACTGTTTGTTGATATCTCTTAATATCAGTGACCCAAATTCACCAATAAAAAGACACAGGCTCACAAAATGGATGATAAAACAGAATCCACCCTTCTTCTAAACACATCAAACACAGCTTCACATCAAGATAGACATTATCTCAAGGTAAAGTGTTGGAAAAGATATTCCAAAAAAATGGACTAGAGTATCAAGCTTATATAGCAATTTTAATATCTAACAAAACAGACTTCAAAAACAACTAAACAAAACATGGCAAAGGACATGACATATTTAAAAAAAAAAAACAACCAGCAATATAATATATCAATACTTAACATATATATCCCATATATAAGAGCACCCAAGTTATAGAAGAAACCCTTCTGTAGCTTGCATCACATCATGGCCCTCATAAAAGGATAGGGAAAGTCTTCAATAAATAACTCTCACCAATGGACAGGTTCCCCTGACCAAACTGAACAGAGAAATGCTCCAGCTAACTAACATCAAAAAACTAAATATACTCAAATGATGTTTACAGAACATCCACCCAAGCACAAAAGATTGTTCCCTCTTCTCAGCAACTTATATAATGTTCTCCAAAATTGATGATATACTTGAACAGGGAAGTCTCAAAAAAATATAAGAAAAACTTGCAACAGCCTTGTACATCCTATCAGACCACTAAGGTTTAAAGCATCACATCACCAATAACAAAATCAATAGAAAGCTTACAAACTCATAGAAATTGAACAACTCTCTACTGAATAAAAAAATGGATCAAAACTGAAATAAAAAAAGAAATTAAAGACTTTCTAGAAGTCAATGAAATGAATACACAACATATCAAAAGTCATAGTACACAATGGAAGTGTTGACCAGAAGACAGTTCATACCACTGAGCACATTTAGAAAAAAATAATCAGAAAGATCTCTTAGTAGCAACTTAACAGCACACCTAAATACTCTAGAACAAAAAGAAGTAAAAATAACTAAAAGGAGTAGACAGTGAGAAACTACTGAACTGTGTCTTCACTGGTAAAACCAAATGTTTCCACAGGTAAAAAAAATGGTGGATCCTATCAAAATTGATAATGATTAGATTTGAATAGTAGAGATCTCCTTAATAAGCAGCTTCTGTTCATCAGACAGTGTGGTCATTCAGTCCAAACTAACTGAATAAAGACTAAAGTTTTCTTCTTAAATAAAAAGGATACTTTTGTTGTTTCATATTAAAAACAGTTAAGAGGTTTAAAATGTTTGAAGTAAATTCAAAGGTATAAACTTGTTTGAGTTGGAATAATTTGGAGTGAATATAACATATTTGAGCAGCATGGTGATAGACCATGCATTTAATCCCAGCAGAGACAAGCAGTTCTCTATTAATTAATAGTTTTCTAAATTCAGGAGTTACAATGACAGGGTGTTGGTGGTTCACAATCTTAATCCCAGCATTTGGAAGCCACATGCCTTTTACATATGGCCTGAGAGGCAGAGGCAGGCACATAGGATTTACAGTGATTTTATTTAAAAGCTGCTTTTAAAAGGCAGGCTGAAAATCAAATTGAATGCCTTTTATTATCTAGAAATAAATACACTTTAAGGTATATTTGTAAACTTTCAAAGATTTTTTAACTTAATTGAGATATTATACTTTTTCTATTTCCAAAAACCATTTTGCTCTATAAAAGATATAATATGCCTAAAAGGTACAACCCTCACTCCTGAATTAGGGATGGGGCAGAGTTTTGATTTAATCTTTTCAGGAGAATGAAATCATGCAACTAAAGTATATGGACACCACTGGACACATGAAACTTCTGAAGAAAATGACAGATCACCAAAAGAAAATGTCAAAAGAGAAGGAATAAACTGGCCAAATGGTATCACTCACCTTCATGTTGTCTCTTCTGCCTTCTACAGACATAAGTGCAAATTGCCTTTATGTGATTGCTAAAGAACAATCCAAAATCTCTATCTCATATCAGAAAAGCCACCTGGTAAGAAACAGAGGAAAACAGAAAAATATAAGGGATGATTCTATTCTCATGAATCTCATAATCTTCTGGCATGGTGTGACTTCTGTACTTAACACAAAGTTCAATAATCAAGAATGTGTACAGTGTTTGTGAAAGAATGAGGAGGTGAGAAAAAAAGCCAAAAACATAAGCCTAAAATATAGCCAAGTTTACATGAAAAGACCTAAGGAAACTCTAACATGAAAAATGTGCACTGGACCAGAGATACCTTTGATTTTCTAATTAATACAAATTAAATAAACACATATTTCACAACTGCTACAAGCAAACACAAAGTGACACCTAAACTGTTATATTTCTGACCCTCCATCTACTACTAACCTCCTTTCCAGAGAGCCCTTTTGCTCTGGAAGTGGAAAATGGAGGTGATCATAAAGATGGGCTATGTCTTGCAGTCCCTCATATCCCCATGTGGGTTCAGGCACATCCCAGCCCTTGCCAACATGCACACACAAAACAATTTTGGAGAATAATTTAATATGGTTCCTGATGCATGGATTATGTCACAAGATGTGGAATCTGCCCTATCCACTTACCTAAAACCAGGCACACCTGACAAAATTCTGCATCTCAGAAATTCATTTTGTACCCTGGAATTGAATTTCTCTAAAGCATGCCATTGTGCCTGGTGGTAGGTGGTAAAAAAAAAAAAAAAAAAAAAAAAAAATCAAAAACAAATAATCAATTATTGGTGAAGGATGATCACCACCAACTCTTTTCTGCCAGTTTCAAAACTATTTGTAAAATTTGTTACACAAAACCATGTGTGGAATACAACATTCATCATTTCTAGAAATGAAATCTTCAGTTTTCCAATCTGTCCACTGCAAAACCAATGCCTGTGTGTGCACACTAGATAGTGATATTATAAGCACCACAACTTTCTACTGCCCAGGCCACAAAGTCCGAACTTCTCTGCACAATCAACTCTCAGGACAGGTTGGAGGCCAAGGGTCTCTGCCAAGATCACAACATGGAGACCAACAGAACCACAGCCTGAACCACAGTCTGAACCACAGTCCATCTCGTTCAAAGAAGATCAGCCCATAATAGCTCAGCAGCCTGCTCCTCCTGGCCTGGGGACAATGGCCCCAAACTCAGCATGACATGGCCTCTGGTCTCACTCACAGCTCTTTACAGCTATATCAGAGGAAAATCCCAGAACAAACCCATAAACTACCTCCCACTATTGCTCCTGACTGCTAGGCCTGCCCAGAGTCCCTCATTAGCTTGAACAATAGAGCTGAGTCTCAGGACAATAGTAGCTTCTCTACCAGTGGATCAAAAATCAAATGATGCAGACAGCAGAGGCATTCTAGCTTTACCCTAAACCCTATGGGCAAACAGAACTCTAGTGTTGTTATAAAAGAATGAAAGTCTCAATTATTCGATTTTAAAACTTGCTAGCGCAGAGAGGCAGAGAAAGCACCCATCTGACCCTGCTACTCACCTCACCTCCAAGAGGAAAAAGCCCCAAAAGCTCACCAGTTAAGATGACAGCTCAGGGGGTATAGGCCAAAGGAACCCAAGGCCAAAGGCTTTCTAGCTCAAAGCTCAAAAAGCCCAAAATCTACCAAGCTAAAACTCCTTCCACTTTTACACTCTGTCTTAAATACATTTCAGCTGAAAGTTACACTTACTCTTTAATCCCTGTCAGCTGGCTTCTTGTTTTGCCTGTTGATCTAGGGTTAACACTATTTAATCCTGTGCACAGAGAGCTTTTGAATTAAAGGTATGTTCCAGGGCTGACAGAACCATACCATAATCACCTGTTTAGAATAAACAGAAAGTTCTTGGAATTAAGGTTTGTGTTAGGGCTCAACCATACCAAACAAAGCACAAGTTTTTACAGTTCACAATCTAAGGGATCACACTGGGATCAAATATCCTGCAACAAACTCATCTTGGAAATGTTTTAAAGTACAGTCCTCCACTTTCCCAGGGCACCTGCTCATCTTCCAAGATACAGGTCATTTATGTTGCACATACCCTTACATGATCAGTGTCCAGTTCAGTCATCTCTAACTCATGGTTGGGAAGTCCTTCAGCCAAACTTCAGTCAAAGCAAACAGTAACAACCATTAAAGAAACAAATGGCCATGAATTTGAAAGCAAGGAGTAGTTAATGGGAGATCAATGAAAATGAGAAATAAAACAAAAAGGATATATCTGTACTTAGGAATGTTGGAATAGAAAGTTTATTATAGATAGAAGAGAGAACATAGTCAGACACAGGGAAATCTGGGACAGTCTAAAGTTGACATGACCCTGATCTATGTGAGACAAGAGGAGAGAAGTACGTGGAGAGCCAGAACAAAGGGCCAGGAGGATAAATAATAAATGAAAAAGACCAGGTAACCAAAACGGTTAGAATACATAAGGAAGGACAGCTGGGAGGAGGGCAGCTCAACTCCTGGGCTAGAAATGTGTGTTTGACACCCATACCTTGTAACAGGTAAGGACTGAGTGATGCTGGGAGAACCTGACAGTCACGTCTATTTGATTTTTAAGTAGCCACCATAACCATTCATCTGAGCATTTGAGACATAAGAGTAGAGAGGAATGAGAAGTTTGAAACGATTTCATTATAATCTCAAAAATTATTTTTAAAAGTTGAAAATGGCTTTATGGTCCAATATTCTTCAGGTACTTCAAGTATGTATTAGAGCACACCAAGTATTACTCATACCTTTTTCTCTCAGGTTGTTCATTTTCAAATGGGGTTGGGGAAGAGGAAACATACCTGTTAGTCACTACCACAGCAGTTTGTCCAGAATGTCTGTGTTCTTTGAACTCATGCAACTCTAGAAATTTGCTTCCCAGAAACAAGTTCACCAACTAATCCATATTCTTGATTCCCTTTGTGTATGACTGCCCCCAAATGTACAGTTTTCACTTTTATTGACTGTCTAACATTGATTACCTGACTCATTACCATCTTCCCTTCTCCCCCTCCCTTTCTGTGTTGTGACTACACAAGCTTCAATGTAGGTCAGTGAACTCAGTTCTTACACAGGTCCCTCTTTATTTGTAAATGCCCACCTCTAAAAACTCAGGGTGTTCAGTGGACACACATTCATTGGTCTCTTTTACTTCACACTCACAAGTCAGGGCCCATCTAAAAAGAGCTGCGGGTCTAGACACTGGGAAATAGGAGCAGCATTCTGTGTTCAAAGAAAGTCTCAATTACATAACATGTGAAATGTTGATCTACAGGAGACATTACTTTAAACATAAATATCAAAGCACTAGAGGAAAAGGAATGAAATTCTTAATGACTGGGGATTATCAGAGAATATTAACTAATTAGAGACTAAAGCAGGGATGCATCAACAAAATAAAATTTAATCATACTAACAACTGACTTTTAAAGATTTATTTATTTAGTATGTATACAGTGTTCTGCATGCGTGTACATTTGCATGCCAGAAGAGAGCACCAGATCTCATTATAGATGGTTGTGAGCCACCATGTGGTTGTTGGGAATTGAACTTGTGACCTCTGAAAGAGCAGCCAGTGGTCTTAAACTCTTAGTTGAAAAATACGATAGGCATACTGACTTTGAAAAACATAACTTGACTAGCTCCATGAGGATCTCCATCACTGACAGTACGGCCCGCCCAATCCCACAGTGACAGAGAATATGCTATACACTCACCAAAACCAGGCAGAAACGTCATACAACCTGGACACACCAGGCGCTGGGCCTCCCAAGCTTGGAGAGCACAGCGAAGAGATCCCAGGTCTTCCCAGAAAGCATTGGGACTAGCGACCCAGTCTCCAGTTACAGCGGGACATGGTGGCGGAGCAGCACTGAACTGGCGGGGCACCACAGCCCTCCAGTTTATGACTAAACAGGGCCAAACCAGAGAACAGAGAGCCTGGTTACTCCGATCCCTGCTGAAGTGACCATCCTGAAATCTCCAGCTGCAGCAAGACCTCAGAACCTGTCAGTGACAGCAGCACAGAACTGGCGAAACACATCAAAGAAGCAGGGCTAAACCAGAGAGCAGAGAGCCCCGGATACCACGATCTCTGCCAAGAGACCGGCCTGTAAGTGAGTGCACCCTTGAGAATCTGCAGTTCCCCAGATCCTGGGTCCTTCTAAATCAGAAGCCAGGCATCGAACCCCCCTCCCACCCACATACCCACTTTGGGAAACAGAGGGGCACTAGGGACATTGAAGTTCCTGCCCTGTGGGCCTGACTGAGGAGTTAAGACAGTTAATGCCAGAAATTGCGCTGTGATCATCATTAGCGCATGCGACATATACAGTGCAGAGCCCCTCCCACACACTCAAGGGTTCAACATTAGCCATCACTCTGTCCCTCAAGAAACTCATCCACGCAAACAGACACACACACGCGCACACACACAAGACACACGCTTGCATTTGCCCCTTTTGTGCCTGCGTACTTTCCTCCCACAGGTACAGCTAGTCCTCAGCACATGCTGAGAGTGCTCAGCTTCCTGAAGAACTCTCCAGATACTAGAGAGAGACAGCACCAGTCTGATCTGCAGAATCCAAAAACAAACAGGGAAGGTTTCAGATAAGCCAATGGCCAGGGGTAGGCGAAAGAACACTTCCAACATAAATCAGGACATCATGACTTCACCAGCAAACCCCAAAATCGATGGATACTAGAATTCAGCAGAAGCACAGGAAAATAATTTTAAAGCCATGCTTGCCCAATTATTTGAGGCTCATAAGGAGGAAATGAACAAATCTTTCAAAGAGATGGCCAGTCAATTGGAGGCAAAGAAAGAAGAAATAGACAATATCCTTAAAGAAACACAGGCATAGCCAAACAAATAGATACACAAGTAGAGGAAAAATTAGTGGCATATAAGAAGGAAATGAAAAAAGAAATAGAGGCCATCATAGAGAGTCAGGAATCCAAATCCAAACACATGAAAGAGATGGTGCAAGGCATGAAAACAGAATTAGAATCAATAAAGAAAACACAAAATGAGAAAACACTTGAGCTGGAGAACTTGGAGAAAAAATCAGGAACCACAAAAGTAAGCATCACCAACAGAATACAAGAGATGGAAGAGAGAATCTCTGGAGCTGAAGACACACTTGCAGAAATGGATACTTCTCTCAAAGAAAAAGGAAAATCAGAAAAGTTCCAATCACAAAATATCCAAGAAATCAAGGATGCTATGAAAAGACAAAATCTAAGAATAATAGGAATTCACGAAAAAGAAGACTCCAGACTCCAAGGCCCAGAAAATATTTTCAAGAAAATCATAGAAGAAAATTTTCCCAACTTAAAGAAAGAGATGTCCATAAATATACAAGAGGCCTACAGAACTCCAAATAGACTAGACCAGAAAAGAAACACATCATGTCACATCATAGTCAAAACACTAAATCTACAGAACAAAGAAAAGATATTAAAAGCAGCAAGGGAAAAAGGCCAAGTAACATATGAAGGTAGACCTATCAGAATCACACCGGACTTCTCATCAGAAACTATGAAAGCCAGAAGGGGCTGGGCAAGTATCATGGAGACTCTAAGAGATCACAAATGTCAACCCAGACTACTATACCCTGCAAAGCTTTCAATCAACATAGATGGAGAAAACAAAATATTCCATGACAAAACTAAATTTACACAATATCTACACAGCAAACCATCCCTACAGAAGATACTAGAAGGAAAACTCCAATCCAATGAAAACAAATTCACCCAAGAAAACAGGGCATACAGATAATGTCCCAACAAAAATGAAAAGAAAACAAGCAATGAAACAGGGTTAGATCATCGACTCCATTACAAAAGGAATTAACATGCATTGGTCACTATTATCCTTCAATATCAATGGACTCAACTCACCAATAAAAAGACACAGGCTAACAGAATGGTTAAGGAAACAGGATCCAACATTCTGTTGCATCCAAGAAACACACCTATGCAACAAAGACAAACATTACCTCAGAGTAAAGGGCTGGAAAACAGTTTTTCAGGCAAATGGTTCCAGAAAACAAGCTGGAGTAGCCATCCTAATATCTAATAAAATAGACTTTCAACCGAAGTTAATAAAAAAAGATAAGGAGGGCCACTATATTCTCATCGAAGGAAAAATCCACCAAGAGGACATCACAATCTTGAATATCTATGCCCCAAATACAAGAACACCGACATTCGTAAATGAAACATTATTAAAGCTTAAGTCATACATTGATCTTAATACCTTAATAGTGGGAGACTTCAACACTCCACTCTCACCAAGGGACAGATCAACTAGACAGACACCAAATAGGGAAATAAAAGCAGTCACAGAATCCCTAAGTCAAATGGACCTAATAGACGTCTACAGATCTTTTCACCCAAACTCAAAAGAATACACCTTCTTTTCAGCACTGCATGGAACCTTCTCCAAAATAGACCATATACTGGGTCACAAAGCAAGCCTCAACAGATACAAAAGGATTGAAATAATCCCTTGTATACTATCTGACCACCATGGACTAAAGCTAGACATCAACAACAGCAGAAACAGCAAAAAGCCGACACGCACATGGAAACTGAACAACTTATTACTCAATGACAGCTGGGTTAAGGAAGAAATAAAGAAAGAAATTAAATACTTCCTAGAACTCAAAGAAAAGGAAGGCACAACATACCCAAATTTATGGGACACATTGAAAGCAGTGCTCAGAGGAAAATTTATAGCACTAAGTGCCTGCAAGAAGAAATTCGTAACATCACATACAAACAACTTAATGGCCCAACTGAAAACCCTAGAAAAATAAAAAAGAAACAAATACACCCAAGAGGAGCAGACGGCTGGAAATAATCAAACTAAAGGCTGAAATCAATCAACTAGAAACAAATAAAACTATCCAAAGAATCAATGAGACAAAAAGCTGGTTCTTTGAGAAAATCAACAAGATAGACAAACCCTTAGCCAAACTAACTAAAAAGCAGAGAGAAACTATCCAGATCAGCAAAATCAGAAATGAAAATGGGGACATAACCACAGACACTGAGGAAATCCAAACAATTATTAGGTCATACTACAAAAGCCTATATGCCACAAAATTTGAAAATCTAAATGACATGGATAATTTTCTTGAAAAATTCCATCTACCAAAACTAAGTCAAGATCAGGTAGAAAGACTGAATAGCCCTATATCTCCCAAGGAAATCGAAACAGTCATTAACAGTCTCCCCTCCAAAAAAAGCCCTGGACCAGATGGCTTCAGCGCAGAATTCTACAAGACCTTCAAAGAAGTGCTAACTCCAATTCTCCTCAAGCTATTCCACAAAATAGAAACAGAAGGAACACTACCAAACTCATTCTATGAAGCCACAGTCACCTTAATACCTAAACCACACAAAGACCCAACAAAAAAAGAGAACTTCAGGCCTATCTTTCTTATGAACATTGACGCAAAAATACTCAATAAAATACTTGCAAACCGAATCCAAGAACATATCAAAGATATCATCCACCATGACAAAGTAGGCTTCATCCCAGGCATGCAAGGGTGGTTCAACATACGGAAATCCATCAATGTAATCCACTACATAAACAAACTGAAGAAGAAAAACCACATGATCATCTCCTTACATGCCAAAAAAGCATTTGACAAAGTCCAACACCCATTCATGTTTAAAGTCTTGGAGAGATCAGGGACACAAGGCACATACCTAAAGATAGTAAAGGCAATATACAGCAAGCCTATAGGTTGCTGTCACCTGCTGCTGCTTCAGAGTCACAATACACTGGAGGTCTCGGGCATGGCAGGGCACCAGGGAGGGAGATAGAGCTTCAGCTCAGAGAGGCCAAGCATCCCGTCTCCCGGAGTGTGCAAGCTCACATCCAGCTCAAGGGTGTAAGAGAAATAGAGGCCGCTTGTGCTGATGGGCCACATTCTATGAATATATATATATATATATATATATATATATATATATATATATATATATATTTCATATATATAAACATCAAACTCAATGGAGAGAAACTAAAATCAATCCCACTGAAATCAGGGACAAGACAAGGCTGCCCATTGTCCCCATATCTCTTCAACATAGTACTTGAAGTCCTAGCCAGAGCAGTAAGACAACTAAAGGAAATCAAGGGGATACAAATCGGAAAGAAAGAGGTCAAAGTGTCACTATTTGCAGATGATATGATAGTATACATGAGCGACCCCAAAAATTCAACCAGAGAACTCCTTCAGCTGATAAACACCTTCAGCAAAGTGGCAGGATACAAAATCAACTCAAAAAAATCAGAAGCCCTCCTATATACCAAAGACAAAAAGGCTGAGAAGGAAATTAGGGAAACAACACCCTTCACAATAGCCACTAATAACATAAAGTACATTGGTGTGACTCTAACCAAGCAAGTGAAAGACCTGTTTGAGAAAAACTTCAAGTCTCTGAAGAAAGAAATCGAAGAAGATATCAGAAGATGGAAAGATCTGCTCATGGATTGGTAGGATTAACATTGTGAAAATGGCCATACTGCCAAAAGCAATCTACAGATTCAATGCAATTCCCATCAAAATACCAACTCAATTCTTTACAGACCTTGAAAAAAAGATTCTCAGCTTCATATGGAGAAAAACAAAACCCAGTATCTCCAAAATGATCCTGAACAACAGATCATCTAGAGGTATCTCTATCCCTGATCTCAAGCTGTACTACAGGGCAACAGTAATAAAAACTGCATGGTATTGGCATAGAAACAGAAAGGAGGATCAAAGGAACTGCATAGAAGACCCAGAAATAAATCCACACACTTATGAATACTCGATATTTGACAAAGAAGCCAAATCCATTCAATGGAAAAAAGACAGCATCTTCAACAAATGGTGCTGGACCAACTGGATGTCTACATGCAGAAAAATGAAAATAGATTCATATTTATCACCCTGCACAAAACTAAAGTCAAAGTGGATCAAGGACCTCAACATAAAACCAGATACCCTAAATCAATTGGAATAAAAAGTGGGGAACAGCCTAGAACTCATTGGCACAGGAGACAACTTCCTGAACAGAACACCAACAGCACAGGCTCTAAGAGCAACAATCAATAAATGGGACCTCATGAAACTGAAAAGTTTCTGTAAAGCAAAGGATACTGTCATCAAAACAAAACGACTGCCTACAGATTGGGAAAGAATCTTCACTAACCCTTTATCTGACAGAGGACTAATATCCAGTATAAACAAAGAACTAAAGAAGCTGAAAAGCAGCAAACCAAGTAATCCATTTAAAAAATGGGGAACAGAGCTAAGCAGAGAATTCTCTGTAGAGGAATACCGAATGGCAGAGAAGCACTTAAAGAAATGCTCAACCTCACTAGCCATTACGGAAATGCAAATCAAAACAACCCTGAGATTTCACCTTACACCCATCAGAATGGCCAAGATCAAAATCTCAAGTGACAACACATGCTGGAGAGGTTGTGGAGAAAGGGGAACCCTTCTGCACTGCTGGTGGGAATGTAAACTTGTACAACCACTCTGGAAATCAATCTGGCGCTTTCTCATACAACTAGGAATAGCGCTCCCTCAAGATCCAGCCATACCACTACTGGGCATATATCCAAAAGAGGCTCAAGTACCCAAAAAGGACATTTGCTCAACCATGTTTGTAGCAGCTTTATTTGTAATAGCCAGAAGCTGGAAACAACCCAACATCCCAGATGCCCCTCAACTGAAGAATGGATGCAGAAATTGTGGTACATCTACACAATGGAATATTACTCAGCAATGAAAAATAAGGAAATCATGAAATTTGCAAGTAAATGGTGGGATCTGGAAAGGATCATCCTGAGTGAGTTGTCCCAGAAGCAAAAAGACACACATGGTATATACTCACTCATATAGACATACAACAGAGGACAAACCCACTAAAACCTGTGCATCTAAAGAAACTAAGCAAGAGAGAGGACCCTAACAAAAATGTCCAACCCCCATCCGGAAAGTCAAAGAGGATGGACATCAGAAGAAGAAAACAGGAAACAACCTAGGAACCTACCACAGAGGGCCTCTGAAAGCCTCTGCCCTTCAGACTATCAAAGCAGATGCTGAGCCTGATGGGCAACTGTTGGGCAGAGGGAATGGAATTTTAGGTAAGAACTGGGAAATAGTAAGAGCTGGAGAGGACTGGGTCTCCAAAAGGAGAACAACAGAACAAGAAAATTTGAACACAGGGAACTTCCTAGAGACTCATACTCCAACCAAGGACTATTCATAGAGATAACCCAGAACCCCTGCACAGATGTAGCCCAGGGTAGTTCAGAGTCCAATTGGGTTACATAGTAATGAGAAGAGGGGCTGCCTCTGACATGAACTGACTGGCCTGCTCTTTAGTCACCTCCTCCTGAGGAGGAGCAACCTTACCAGGCCATAGTAGAGGACAATGCAGCCACTTTTAATGTGAACTGATGGACTAAGATCAGAAAGGAGAGGAGAACCTCCCCTATCAGTGGACTTGGGGAGTGGCATGCATGCAGAGGGAGGAGGGAGGGTGGGATTGGGAGGGGGGGGGGCTTATGGGGGGATGCAGCGTGAATAAAGTGTAATTGATGAAAAATAAAAAAAGGGAAAAAAATAATAATTTAAGAACCTTAAATGACTTTCAAAAGTGGAGGAAAACATGGAGTTAGTCAATTTACATGGAGCACGTCTCGCCCCTGGGGGCAATGGTCACCTGAACCTACTCAGACCTCGGACACCACCACTGCTAGTTCTAGAACTGATGCAGGATGTTCCAACGAGGGGGTTAAGGCTTCTCATAATATTTCCTATAAGCCCACACCTGTTTGTTTACATCCCCCATTTTTATTCATTATTAGCCAGATAGAGCCAAGTAATTGTGGTAATGATACTTGCTTTTTTGCCCAATGCTGCAATGCTAGTAAATTTACTAGCTGGTTACTCGCATGCCTCGCTGGGTGCCTGTGCCCGTTGATGCCCCTCACGCTATGACTCTCTTCAGACAGAAAAGGGATCTTGGAATTACAGCTGCCATTGTTACTGCCATCCCATTGGCGGCTGTTGGAGCTACCACCGCGACATTAGGCATGAGTCATAC
>JAEOAE010001904.1:0-86842 GCA_036365155.1 Meriones psammophilus | reverse complement strand
TAGTAAGATCTAACTACTGAATTCATCCTCTAATAAAAGGAAATTAAAATTGGAGACAAATATAGCTAGGGTTATATTTGTAAATGTTGTATAATTTTTATTCCAAATAGAAACAGGGTTCTCTATTGAACTCATTTTTGTTTCTCCTCTTCAAATTTTAATTATTTAAATAATTGCAACTGTTTTTAAAAACTTTTATGCATGCTAGCATATAACTACAATTCCAGAAACTGGAAGGATGAATTATGACTCTGAGTATACAATGGATTATTTGATTTTCTTTTATCTGTTGAGGCTTGCTTTGTGCCCAACTATATGGTCAATTTTGAAAAAGGTTCCATGAGGTGCTGAAAGAAGGTATACTCTTTTGTATTTATGTAAAAAGTTCTGTAGACATCTATTATCTCCTTTTGATTTAAGACCTCTGTAAGTGTTGTTACTACTATGTTTAGCTTCTGTCTTGATTATCTGTCCCTTGTGAGAGTGGGGTGTTAAAGTCTACCAATATTAAGGTGTTGGGATCTATGTGTGATTTCAGCTTTAATAGAGTTTCTTTTACAAATGCAGAAGTTCTTGTGTTTGGTGTGTAGATGTTCAGGATTGTTATGCCTTCATGGTGGATTTTTCCTTTGATGAGAATGAAGTGTCCCTCCCTATCTATTTTGATTAATTTTGGTTGAAAGTCTATTTTAATAGATATTAGGATGCCTACTCCTACCTGCTTCTTGGGTCCATTTGCTTGGAAAACCTTTTTCCAGCCCTTTATTCTGAGGTTTTTGTAGACATGTGTTTCTTGAATGCAGCAATGCTGGATCCTGTTTCTGCAACCATTCTGTTTGCCGGTGTCTTTTTATTGGAGAGTTGAGACCACTGGTATTGATAAATATTGTGATTGTTAGTTCCTTTTATTGTGGAGTTGGTGGTGATTGTGTTTATGTTCTTTTGCTTTTTTATTGTGAGGTTGTCTTTATCCTGTGTTTTCTTGGCTGTAGTTGATTTTGTTGAGTTCCAGTTTTCCTTCTAGTGTCTTCTGTAGGGCTGGGGTGTTGCATATATATTGTTTAAATTTAATTAAATTAGGGAGCATTTTGCTTTTTCCATCTATGTTGATTGAAAGTTTTGTTGGGTATTATAGTCTGGGATTGGTATCTGTGGTCTCTTAGTGTCTACATGTTATCTATCCAAGTCCTTCTGGTTTTCATAGTTATACTATACAAAGTCAATATTAATAAATAAATATTTACAGCATAATTAATCTTAAAGAATTACCGTGAGGATGTGAACAGGTGAAGGGCCTTCCAAAACTCTCACAGAGAACAAACTGAAAGTCATTTTAGGACATGTATTCCTTGATTAGTATAGATCTAACTACTGAATCCATCCTCTAATAAAAGGAAATTAAAATTGGAGGCAAATATAGCTAGGGTTATATTTGTAAATAGTTGTATAATTTTTATTCCAAATAGAAACAGGATTATCTATTGAGCTCATTTTAGTTTCTCCTCCTCAAATTTTAATTATTTAAATAATTGCAACTGTTTTTAAAAACTTTTATGCATGCTAGCATATAACCACAATTCCAGAAGTTATAAAGTTATAAAGTTGAGAAGTCTGGTATGATTCTGATAGGTATTCCTTTTTGTGTTATTTGGCCTTTTCCCTTGCTATTTTTATATTTTTCTTCGTTCTGTAGATTTAGTATTTTGATTATTATGTGGCAGGAAGAATTTCTTTTCTGGTCTAGTCTATTTGGTGTTCTGGAGGCCTCTTGTATGTAAAAAGGCACTTCCTTCTTAAGATTGGGGAAGTTTCCTTCTATGATTTTCTCGAAAATATTTTCTGGCCTTGGAGCCTGTAATCTTCTTTTTTGTCTATTCCTATTATTCTTGGATTTTCTCTTTTCATGATGTCCTTGATTTCTTCAATGTTTTGTGTCTGGAACATTTTCAATTTTATTTTTTCTTTGAGAGTTGTATCAATTTCTGCAATTGTATCTTCAGTGTCTGTGATTATCTCCTCCATCTCTTATATTCTGTTGGTGATTTTTACCTTTGTGGTCCTTTATCTCTTCTCTAAGTTCTCCAACTCCAGGTTTGTTTGTTTTTTTTCTGTTTGTGTTTTCTCTATTGATTCTAATTTTACATTTTCATTTCTTGAATTATTTTTTTCATTTCCCTCATCTGTTTGGAGGTGGATTCCTATCTGCCCATGATGACCACTGTTTTTCATTTGTTTCCTTTTCTGCATGTTTCCTTAACTACATAATGATAGATTTAAAATTGTTTTCCTGTGTTTCAGCTGCAATAGAGATTCTGATGTCCTGTTTTTTGTTGCCTGCGATCTTACACTGGCCTCTAGCCATCTGGTTGTCTGTAGCCTTGACTGATTGTTTCTGAAGCTTGTACTGCAGACTGGGTCCACATATCTCTGGCGTCTCACGAGTAGTCTTTGCTGGATTCACTGCCTCTGCCGAATCATAGACTATGTATGAAGGTGTTAACTTTTGCCCTTAACTAAACATCTATATACCTGCTACAATACACACTAAAAACTGAAAATTTCTTGTGTTTCTCATCTTGGTGAAAATCTATGACAGTATCAGATGGAAAAACCTCCTGTAACCATTAACAAGTATAGAATGAGTGTCCTCATCATGTCAAGAACATAGAATACTAGATCATAAAAATTAACATAGCAGATTTCTAGAATTTTCTAGAAATTTCTATATGGGAAAGAGAAGAAAATGCAAGTAACTATAACTATAATAATAAATCATGTAAGTAATTTCATGTGAAATTTATAACTGGTAAATTTTTGAAAAACATTATAATAGAGAATGAGTTCAATATTGGTGTCTTTCAGACCATATAGTCAGGAAATGTTTCATCAAAGACATGACTTCAGCTGATTTGAAAGAGGAAAAGCAGAAAATTCTTTGATTGAAAAAAAAAAGAAGTCAGTAGAGTATAATAGACAAAGAAGAAAAGAGCTTAGAATACTGGAGACAAAACAATAACAGCATAAATGTTAGCAGAACCAAAGCATGTGTAAGCACTGGAAAAACATGATGTAGATGAGGTCCTTGAATTAGATCAGATCAAAGCCTATTTAAAGAGGAAGAAAGAAGCCAATTGAGGCTCAAAGAGTAACAGACAATCCTATACTTAGTATAATGTGTTCTGTGTTCAATAAATTCTGTGTTAGAGAAACTATAAACTTTGCTAAATGACTAAGCTCTTGATATCACGTTTTTAATATAAATGAGTACTAGGTCAAAGGTCATATAATTCTATTCGTTTAAAAACTAGTATACATAAACTGTGGACCAGAGTGCCAGAGTCAGTCACACAGGCTCATGTAGAAGAATACAAGGAAAGAGATGTTATCTATGTCTAATTAAAATCAGTCTTCTCTTCTTTGTACCAAAGTTTCTGTTTTAATACTGAAGTTGTGTTTTAAATTATAGTAGTCAAAAGCAGGAAGTAAATAGCACACTGTGAATGTATTCATAATTTGAAAATAAATGAGTTGTCACTACAAAATTAATTCTATGTTTCTGTCTTAGTATAGTAATACACAAGAAACATCATTGCACAGATTGCTCATAAAAAATTTTAAGAGGGTAACAAAGACTCTAAATGTAGAGGGGATTGTGGTCACTAGAGTTGTATTTTGCTCAAGAATCTAAATGTATTTTTTTCTGACAACTCGGTAGAGTCTTGACTTAAAAGTGTAAAAGTTAATGTTTATAGCAGAGGACATTTCAGGCAGTGTAGCATTGAGGCTCCGGAATGACTACTTCTTCCATTTCTTATCTTTGTAGATGCTAATAAAGAGCAGGTAAAAGAGAAAGAAAAAGTTTACTTTGAAGAGGACAGAGGCTCAAGCTGCTTTAAGGCTGATACCAAGGCAGTTTCTGAGAAACAGATTGTAATTGATAAAGAGAAACCATATGCTCTACACTGGGACCAAAAACTTTACCGTGAAGGAAGTAGCCTACATACTGATAGACCACAAACCACTGCAATACATTTTCCTGTGAAAGGAAAGAGTAAAAAAATAGAATGCCACTGAAGCAGGACTCTATTCCTGCAAATCAACTCTCTAGGGAGATATTTTCCAGTTAGCACACAGTAGATACTAAAATTGTGTTTCAGAAGATCCGGGATCCATCCCTACATAGAAGCAGAAGCTAAAAGGTTTATTTGTGTTCTCTGACTCATTAGGCACAGAAGGAAAAATATGCAAGATATCTTTAAGCACTTTTAAAGAATATCTTATCCCAGGTATTGTTGGAAGGTCTTAAGTAGCCACTGCATAGAGTTGTAAATAGGTAGTCAATCAGTGATTCCCAAGATTTAGGAGATTTCAAAACTATGGACCATGATCTGAAAAAGCTGAACTTACAATATATGCAGCCTGCTCAATGTATATTTCTTTCTATTGCTCCTCTATAGAGAGAAAGTACAGCTGGAGTTGTAGGAATACCTCTTTAGTTGATTCTATCTGCATCCCTAAAGAGAACTTGAGATTTGGTACTCAGCCTTCTGGTTTATAGCCTTAGATCGTTTTCTCCCATGCCAACATAAATTATTACTTAAACTAGCATATATTGGAACCATATAACTTACTATTTGATATTCTTAGGACTCTGAGTTAAGACCTCCTGCTGACTATCAGGGGATACCTCATATTTGTGTACTGTTTTCTGTTTTCAAAGATTAAGAGGACTTGAAATAAAAAGACCACTGGATAATGGTGTCCACAGTAAGAATGATTTCCTCTGAAGGAAAAGTTTTCATTGGATGTACATTTGTGTAAACTGTTTTTGGTTGTTTCCTAGTGAAACACTTAAGTGTAGCCTTGCTAAAATGGGTAAGACTTGGTGACAGATATTGAGGTTTTATTGACTTCTGTCATTTTTTATTTCCTCCCTTCGTGACTATGGAGGTAATAGGGCGAGCAGCTATCATCTCCTGTTGCCATGCCTTGCTCATAGTGAAAGGTATTATTTCCTGAAAATATAAGTGAAAATATACCATAAGTCTGTTCCATTGCTTCTTTCCAGGTATTTTGTCACAGTGACAAGAAGGTCACTAATACAGAAAAGCAAAAGGTAATAGGAAACTAAAGGAGGGAAAGAAAATGGAGGGCAAGAGAGGATTGATGGTTAACGTTTATTGTCACTTTGAGAAGACATAGGATCACCTGGGAGATAAGACACTGGGTAACCCAAAAGCTATTTATTAATGGTTAGCCTCTGCATATAACTATGAGGGATTTCTTGATAAGGGTAACTGAAAAGGGAAGTTAAATGCTAAAAGGCAGCAGCACCTTTCAAATGTCATAACCAGATAAAAGGCTGTGTGAAAGAAAGCTGTCTGTGTTTTTTGTCTGCTAATATTTTTGTCTTGACAGTGGGTTCAAATGACAACTATCCCATGACTATAGCTGCTATTGCTGCTTACTCTCATCCTTTTCTACTATCACAGACCTCCTGTTTGGCCATCCGTATAGACTGAAGACCAGTGGTGTCCAGAAACCAGACATACTTGAGGGATGAATTGGGACATCTGAGGCAGTTTACCATGAGAGGTGAGCAGTTCCAGATCTTGACTTGCTCACCACGAAGACAGCCAGTGTTCCACTTTCCAAAGATTTCATGAAGGTTATCATAATAAGTACTTCTTATTATACAGCAATTCTATTGATTTTCTTGCTGATGAGCATCCAAAATAGTATGAGTTTAGATAAGGGAATCAAGATGAAATGGTTGAAAGTGTTCATTGGGGAAGAAAGTAAAAAATGGGAGAAAATGACATTTCCTAGGAACTGAGATGAGGGTAGGTAAAGCAGATTTGGTAGAACTGAATCCCAGGATGGCAAGTTTTTAGATTTAAGGGAGGAATATAATAAGAAAGTTTAAAAACAAAAAAAAAACTAATTACTTAAAGTTTTCTGTGAATTGAAGGATGGTACTATCCCTATAAATTTAGGTATACCTACTAAGAAAGGCTGGAAAGTAAAAAGGTAAGTTATTGTTATAGCAATCCTAAAACTGATGTATCATTGCTAACCCCATGAAAATATTAAAAGAAAATTTAAAATGACTATGAAGAGATGAAAAAGTGAGAAAGAGCACTCTTTTTAAAGAAAAAGAGGTGCAAACATGAGAATATTAGTATGAATCCTTTGAAGCAATTTAAGTGTTTGTGTGACTAAAATCACCTGTAATCACAAGATTTGTTGCCTAAGAATGGAGGAGACTAAGTCCTCTTAGCCCACAAGATAAGACAAAATATAAAGGCTTAAGTGTCATTGGAAAATGACAAGGGACAATAATAACTTCTTTCTCTGGATGACTGAGAAGGTCCCAGAAAAAAAAGTTTAATGGACATGATAAAATTTAAGAAATTCTAACAAATGGCAGACTATCAAAGCAGACGCTGAGACTTATGGCCAACTGTTGGGAAGAGTGCATGGAATCTTATGAATGAAGTGGGAAATAGTAAGATCTGGAGAGGACTGGAACTCCACAAGGAGAACAACAGAACCAGAAAATTTGAACACAGGGATCTTCCCAGAGACTCATACTCCAACCAAGTACCAGGCATGGAGATAACCTAGAACCCCTGCACAGATGTAGCCCATGGCAGTTTAGTGTCCAAGTGGGTTACATAGTAATGGGAAGAGGGACTGCCTCTGACATAATCTGATTGGCCTGCTCTTTGATCACCTCCTCCTGAGAGGGGAGCAGCCTTACCAGGCCACAGAAGATGACAATGCAGCCACTCCTGATGTGGTCTGATAGACTAAGATCAGAAGGAAGGGGAGGAGGACCTCCCCTATCAGTGGACTTGGGGAAGGGCATCTGTGAAGAAGGGGGAGAGAGGGTAGAACCAAGAGGGAGGGTGGGATGGGGAGGGGTGGAAGGAGAGGCTTATGGGAGGATACAAAGTGAATAAAATGTAATTAATAAAATAAAATTAAAAAAAAATTAGGAAAGAAATAATATAAAGAAGTTATTCATTATTTGAGATCTACTTTCAAAAGCATTAAAGAGGGAGCTTTGCCAGAAGGAAAGAAATAATTGGATGTGACCAAGTATTCAAATCAAATGAGAAGTATGACTCGGTATCGAGTGACATAGATCTGATCAAAGAAGAGCTGTGAAAGAAACTGTAAGCATCCTCATAACTTCACAATTGATGGTTCCATACACTAAAAAGTAATCATCTAGATCATGCACTGAAGATGAAAAAAAAATTAAATTAAATAAAACAGAAATAATATACATTATTTCAATCTCAGTTTTTGAAATTTTTAACTTATTTTATATTCTTGATTATGATATAAAAACAAAATTTCTCCCTTCCCTTTCCTTCTTTCAAACCCTCACATATAACCCTCCTTTTTCTCTTCCAAATATATGCCTAATTTTTAACTGGTCTTTATTATGTGCTTATATGTATATAAAACTACTAGACTTTCACAAGCAAAACCCTAAAACTCATCTCTAAGTTTAACTGACCACACTTGAAAGGCACCTCTCTGAAGATAACTTTTCTATTGATAGGAAGTAGAAAATGTAAATTACACTCCCAAGTGTTGTTATCATGCTGATACAGGTTACTGCAAACAATACCATTATCCTAGTGCACAGCTACGCTGAAATATCAGCCACATTATTACAGTCACAACACTGTTATCTTTACTATTTGTGCAAGTGATACTGTTATAAACTTATGTTCTGTTCCCACTCAGTGTAAACAAATTGATAGTCTGTCTTTATAGTCTACATTTTCCAATGTTTAAATATCTTCTCAATTTCAGAGAAGTACTTTGCATGCCACAGGAAAACAAATGAGGCTAGAAATTCTTACATTCTACTATATATTATTTTTTTCCTTCCTTCCTTCTTTGCATTCTTTTTGTCTTCTTTCTTTTCTTTTCTTCTTACGTTCCTTCCTCATCCTTTTCTTCTCTGTCTACCAGTAAAGCTTCACTATTCCCCCCTTATGATCTCTTGTACACACATATTGGTTTTGACATTAATGACTCCTCACAGCCAGATCAATTAATTTTGACCTGTTTAGTGTTTTCTTTTTTATCAGTGATTTTAGGTTATTATTTATGCAAGGTTATTAGTAAAACATGATGGCATGGTTTAAAGAATTGTATTAAGGGCCAAATATAAATGAAAATAACCAAAGACAGTTGTCTCAATAAAGTGAATCATATTGTCATGTGTTTTCTCATTTCTTCTCACTTTCCCCCTCAGATAGCTCTGAGTAGCTGGAAGCCCTGCTGGTGAAACCTTTAAAAAATTAAATAACTTTCTCTTTGTGAAGCAAACTTACAAAGAGCTTCTTGATGTGTTTGACATATAGAATCAAACAAAGAATGCACAATGCGGTTTGGCTATAGCCCAGTGTGTAAAGCCCATTCATCTATGTCTGCACACCTGAGTTTAGATTATGGAAACAGATTACGGAAGCTGAAAATTCTCAAATGTGAGCCATCCCTTAACATCCACACATTTATTCTGGAATATGTTATCACAGACAGACACACACACACACACAGACACAGATACACAAATCTGAATACACATTTAATAAAAAAAATATGGCATTTATAAAAATCTTGCATTATTCCTTGAAAGCATCATCCTTGGAAAAATATATGAGCCATAAATATAAATATCCTATTACCTATATATTCTACATTTCACTACATAAGAGGAAATTTCCTTTACTGTACCTCTATGATCATATAATGTGATAAATAAGTAGATTAAAAATTACCTAAAATACATGAAACAGGAGGAATTTGTTCATATTTAGGAATTCATGATGAATCTATGCAAGAAATAAATTTCTTACCTCTTTTTCATTATTTATTTATTTTTTATTATTTACAATTTGTTCACATTTTATCCCAGCTGTAGCCACCTCTCTCATCCCTTCCAAATCCCACCTTACCTCCCTATTCTACTCCCATGCCTCTCCCCCAGTCTACTGATGTGGCACTTCTCCTCCCTTCCATCTGACCATAGGCTATCAGGTCTTATCAGGACTGGCTGATATCAGGACTTGTCTTCTTCTTTGGCAGGTAAGGTTGCTTCCCACTCAGGGGAAGGTGATCAAAGACCTAACCACTGAGTTCACATCAAAGAGAGCCCTTGTTCCCCTTACTAAAGAACCCACTTGAAGAATGAGCTTCCATGGGCTACAGCTGTGCAAGAGTTCTAAGATATCTCCATGTATGGTCCTTGGTTGGAGTATCAGTCTCAGAAAAGACCCCAGTGCTCAGCATTTTGGTTCTGATGCTCTCTTTGTGAAACTCCTAACCCCTTCCATGTTCTAAGGTCCAGCAAATATTTTCAAGAAAATCATAGAAGAAAAATTTCCCAACTTAAAGAAAGAGATGTACACAAACATACAAGAGTCCTACAGAACACCAAATAGACTAGACCAGAAAAGAAACCCCTCACATAACATAATAGTCAAAACACCAAATCTACAGAACAATGAAAAACTACTGAAAGCAGCAAAGAAAAAGGGCCAAGTAACATATAAAGGTAGACCTATAAGAATCACAGCAGACTTCTCAACAGAAACTATGCAATACAGAAGGACCAGGGCAGATGTCATGCAGACTCTAAGAGGCCACAGATACCCACCCAGACTACCATACCCAGCAAAGCTTTCAATCAACATAGATGGAGAAAAAAAATATTCCATGACAAAACTATACTTAAACAACACCTACACAGCAACAAGCCCTATAGAGGAAACTAGAAGGAAAACTCCAATCTAGTGAAATCAACTACACCCAAGAAAGCACATGATATAGATAACGTCACAACAAAAAAAATTAAAAGAAAACAAGCAATGAAAACACATTAACACCACTAAATTCACAATAAAAGTTGATCATTATTATCTTTCAACATCAACGGACTCAACTCTCAAATAAAAAGACACAGACTAATAGAATGGTTGCAGAAACAGGACCCAACATTCTGTTGATTCCAAGAAACACACCTCTGCAACAAAGATAAACACTACTTCAGAGTAAAGGACTGGAAAAAATGGTTTTCAAGCAAATGAACCCAGAAAACAAGCTGGGGTAGCTATCCTAATAAAATAGACTTTCAACCAAAATTAATCAAAAAAGATGAGGAGCAGCATTTCATTCTCATCAAAGGAAAAATCTACCAGGATGATATTATAATCCTGAATATCTAAGCCCCTCAATACAAGAATACCTGTATTTGTAAATGGAATATTAAAGCTTAAATTACACATAGATCCCAATAACTTAATAGTAGAAGACTTGAACATTCTACTCTCATCAAGGTACAGATCATCTACACAGAAACTAACTAGGGAAATAATGAAACTTACAGAGGTCCTAAATCAAATGGATACAAAAATGTCTACAGTATTGATCACCCAACTCAAAAAAAGTACACATTATTTTCAGCACCTCACAGAACCTTCACAAAAATTGATCATTTAATCAGGCACAAAGCAAGCCTCAACAGATATAAGATCAAAATAATCCCTTGCATCCTAGCAGACCACCATGGCATAAAACTGGACCTCAACAACAATAGAAATAACAAAAAGCCTACATATACATGGAAATTAAACTTTCCACTCAAAGACAGCTTGATCAGGAAAGAAATTTAAAAAAATGGCCATCCTGTCAAAAGTAATTTACAGGCTCAATGCAATTCTCATCAAAATACCAACAGAACTTACTTTACAGAATAAAATACTTTACAGAACTTGAAAGAAAAATTCTCAACTTCATATGGAAAAACAAAAAATCCAGAATTGCCAAAATGATCATGTACAACAACAGATCATCTGGAAGTATCTCAATCTGATCTCAAGCTGTACTACAGAGCAACAGTAATAAAATTGCATGGTGCTGGCATAGAAAAAGAATGGTGGATCAATGGAATTGAATAGAAGACCCAGAAATAAACGCACACACCTATGGATACTTGTTTTTTTTGACAAAGAAGACAATACCATACAATGGAAAAAGACACTATCTTCAACAAATGGTGCTGGTCTAACTGGATGTCTACCTGTAGAAAAATGCAAATAGATCTATGTTTATCACCCTGAACAAAAATGAAATCCAAGTGGATCAAAGACCTCAACATAAAACCAAACACACTAAATCTGTTAGAAGAAAAAGTGGGGAAGAGCTGTGACCTCACTGGCCCAGGAGACAATTTCCTGAACAGAACACCAACAGCACAGGCTCTAAGAGCAACAATCAATAAAAGGGACCTCATGAAACTGAAAAGCTTCTATAAAGCAAAGCACACTGTCATCAGAAAAAAACAACAGCCCACAAACTGGAAAACAATCTTCATCAACCCTATATCTGAAAGAGGGCTGATACCCAGAATATATAAAGAACTAAAGAAGGTAAAAAGCAATAAATCAAGTAATCCAATTAAAAAATGGAGTACGGAGCTAAACAGAGAATTCTCAATAGAGGAATACTGAATGGCAGAGAAACACTTAAAGAGATGCTCAATGTCCTTAGCTATCAGAGAGATACAAATGAAAATGAGCCTGAGATTGCACCTGACACCCACAAGAGTGGCTAAGATCAAAAACTCAAATGACAATACATGCTGCAGAGGATGTGGAGAAAGTGGAACCCTCTTCCATTGCTGGTGGGAATGTAAACTTGTACAACCACTTTGGAAATCAATCTGGCGCCTTCTCAGACAACTAGGAATAGCATTTCCTCGAGATTAAGCTATACCACTCCTAGGCATATATCCAAAAGATGTTCAAGTACACAACAAGAACATTTGTTCAACCATGTTAGTAGCAGTTTTTTTCATAATAGGTAGAACCTGGAAACAATCCAGATGTCCCTCAACTGAATAATGGATACAGAAATTGTGGTATTTTTACACAGTGGAATACTACTCAGAAATTGAAAACAAGGAAATTATGAAATTTACAGGAAAAAGGTGGGACCTAGAAAAGATAATTCTGAGTGAGGTATCCCAGAAGCAATAAGAAATACAAGAAATATACTCACTTATAAGCTGATATTAGACATATGATATAGGATAAACCTACTAAAAATCTATACATTTAAAGAAGCTGAGCAAGAAGGCAAACCCAGGGTAAGATGGTCAATCCTCACTCAGAAAGGCAAATGGGATGGACATCAGAAAAGGAAGAAAACAGGAAACAGGACAGGAGCCTACCACAGAGGACCTTTGAAAGATCCAGCAGTGTATCAAAGCAGATGCTAAGGATCATAACCAAACTTTGGGCAGAATGAAGGTAATCTTATGAAAGGAGGAGGAGATAGAAAGACCTGGAGGGGACAGGGGAGATCCACAAGGAGAGCAATAGAATCAAGAAAGCTGGGCCTATGGGTCTTTTTTGAAACTGATACTCCAACCAAGGATCATGGGTGGAGATAACCTAGAACCCCTGCACAGATGTAGCCCATGGCAACTCTGTGTCCAAGTGGGTGTCCTAGTAAGTGTAAGAGTGACTGTCTCTGACATGAACTCAGTGGCTGGCTGCTTGTTCACCTCCCGCTGAGTGGGAAGCAGCCTTACCAAGCCACAGAGGAAGACAATGCAGCCAACCCTGATGAGACCTGATAGGCTAGATTCAGAGGGAAGTGGAGGAGGACCTCCTGTATCAGTGAACTTGGAGAGGGTCATGGGAGAAAATAAGGGAGGGAGAATGGGACTGGGAGGGGATGAGGGAGGGGGCTACAGCTGGGATACAAAGTGAACAAACTGTAATTAATAAAAAAAAAAAAACTAAAAAAAAGAAATCAGATACTTCTTAAAATTCAGTGAAAATGAAGGCACAAATTACCCAAACTTATTGTACACAAAGAAAGTAGCGTTAAGAGGAAAGTTCATAGCACTAGGTTCCTTTAGAAAGAAGTCTGAGAGATCTCATACAAGCAATTTAAGGACACACCTAAAAGCCCTGGGGAGAGGGACACAGAAGCAGACATACCCAAGAGTAGTAAATGATTGGAAATAATTAAACTCAGAGCTGAAATCAATGAACTAGAAACAAAGAAAACAATTCAAAGAACAAATGAAAATAAGAGCTGATTCTTTGAGAAAATCAACAAGATAGACAAACCCTTAGCCAAACTAACTAAAAGGCAGAGAAAGACTATCCAAATCAGCAAAATCAGTAATGAAAAGGGACTTAATGATAGACACTTAGGAAATCCAAACCATAATTAGGTCTTACAACAAAAGCCTATATGCCACACAATTTGAAAGTCTAAATGAAATGGACAGTTTTCTTGATAGATTCCATTTATCAAAATTAAATCAAGATCAGTTAAAGAGATTAAATAATCCTATATCTCCCAAGGAAAGAGAAGCAGTAATCAAAATTCTCCCTACTAAAAAAGCCCCGGGCCAGATGGTTTCAGAGCAGAATTCTACCAGACCTTCAAAAAAGAGCAAACTCCAATTGTCTTCAAATTATTTCACAAAATAGAAACAAAGGAACTTTGCAAACTCATTCTATGAAGCCAGTCTCCTTGATACCTAAATCACACAAAGACCCAACTGAAACTGAGAACTTCAGACCTATCTCTCTTATAAACATTGATGCAAAAATACTCAATAAAATACTTATAAACCAAATCCAAGAACACATAAAAGATATCATCCACCATGACCAAGTAGGCTTCATCTCAGGCATGCAGGGGTGGTTCAGTATATGGAAATCCATCAATGTAATCCACCCCATAAAAATACTGAAGCAGAAAAACCACAGGATCATCTCCTTAGATGCCAAGCAAACCTTTTTCCTTTTATTATAAGTAGATTCTTAGTAATATACCCTGATTATGATTCACTCTCCCTCAAATTCCTTCTACTTCCCTCTTACATACCCTCTCATTCATACTCTTCCTTTTTTTCTGTCTCTCATTGCATAGGAACAAGCTTCTAAGAGAGTATGTTAAATATAAGAAAATAAAATACATTAGATAATCAAAATAATTTTCCATAATTGTATCATAAATGGAAATTCAATGTATGATTAGTTAATGCTGATTCTGACGTATATTTTAAAACCAAAACCTGACTGCCTGATATATCTGCTTAGAAAGTATTGGAGGCAGGGCCTCCACAACAGTACATGATAATGACCATGATAAGATTTCACATAAGAGCTAAATGGTAAAACCTATTTATAAGGAAAACAGATATATTGGACATAGCATACCCAGATAAATCAAGACAAAATCCTCAGTAACTAGCATTAGTTTTTCTAGACTATTCTGTGAAAACTATTAGTAGGGGAAAGTCTGCAATAATGTAACCCAGATAGGAATTTTGTGTGATACAACACTGAGCTTAACTTCACTAGTTACCCTCAAGCTGAATAGCGGTTTGACCATTCCATCACTTTCTGATTGTTTTTCATTTATGTCACGTGGAGGTAATATACTATTTAAAGCCTTTTAAGAAGCATATGGATTGGGTGGTCACAGACCATATGAAAGAATGTAAAAGCTTGTTTTTCCAAATGGACATGTAGTTAACATATATTTCAGTTTATATAGATTAACTGGAACATCACTCAGCTTTAGTTACTGGATCCTCTATTATCAATGGGCAATGGTCAAGCATACATAAAGAACTCGTCAAAATTACAATAAGAGAATCTCAAGTCCACAACCAATGCCCTGGGAAGGAATTAGAATGGTGCATGTGGAAAGACAATGAGAGTTAGAAGATAAAATATTTCCCTCTAGATATGGAACAAGTTTTGCAAGCATGAACTAAGGATATCTGCCAAACATTTTCAAGAAAGAAGAAAGACATGAAATGAATTAAGGAACTCAGCTACTTGGGAAGAAGTAGAGAGTCAACAGGTATGGAACAAAGAGTAAGAAGGTAACAGGGGAAAGAAAGATCATCACAATAAACCATATGGAAATAAGAAATTCAAGTCTTCAGTGAACAACAATAAAAAGTATATAAATTCACGGAGATTAATCAACTCATTCCTGAATGATGAATGGATCAAAAAAAAGAAATCAGATACTTAAAAATTCAGTGAAAATGAAGGCACAAATTACCCAAACTTATTGTACACAAAGAAAGTACGTAAGAGGAAAGTTCATAGCACTAGATTCCTTTAGAAAGAAGTCTGAGAGATCTCATACAAGCAATTTAAGGACACACCTAAAAGCCCTGGGGAGAGGGGCACAGAAGCAGACATACCCAAGAGTAGTAAATGATTGGAAATAATTAAACTCAGAGCTGAAATCAATGAACTAGAAACAAAGAAAACAATTCAAAGAACGAATGAAAATAAGAGCTGATTCTTTGAGAAAATCAACAAGATAGACAAACCCTTAGCCAAACTAACTAAAAGGCAGAAAAAGACTATCAAAATCAGCAAAATCAGTAATGAAAAGGGGGACTTAATGATAGACACTTAGGAAATCCAAACCATAATTAGGTCTTACAACAAAAGCCTATATGCCACACAATTTGAAAGTCTAAATGAAATGGACAGTTTTCTTGATAGATTCCATTTACCAAAATTAAATCAAGATCAGGTAAAGAGATTAAATAATCCTATATCTCCCAAGGAAAGAGAAGCAGTAATCAAAATTCTCCCTACTAAAAAAGCCCTGGGCCAGATGGTTTCAGAGCAGAATTCTACCAGACCTTCAAAAAAGAGCAAACTCCAATTGTCTTCAAATTATTTCACAAAAGAGAAACAAAGGAACTTTGCAAACTCATTCTATGAAGCCAGTCTCCTTGATACCTAAATCACACAAAGACCCAACTGAAACTGAGAACTTCAGACCTATCTCTCTTATAAACATTGACGCAAAAATACTCAATAAAATACTTATAAACCAAATCCAAGAACACATAAAAGATATCATCCACCATGACCAAGTAGGCTTCATCTCAGGCATGCAGGGGTGGTTCAGTATATGGAAATCCATCAATGTAATCCACCCCATAAAAATACTGAAGCAGAAAAACCACAGGATCATCTCCTTAGATGCCAAGCAAACCTTTTTCCTTTTATTATAAGTAGATTCTTAGTAATATACCCTGATTATGATTCACTCTCCCTCAAATTCCTTCTACTTCCCTCTTACATACCCTGTCATTCATACTCTTCCTTTTTTTCTGTCTCTCATTACATAGGAACAAGCTTCTAAGAGAGGATGTTAAATATAAGAAAATAAAATACATTAGCTAATCAAAATAATTTTCCATAATTGTATCATAAATGGAAATTCAATGTATGATTAGTTAATGCTGATTCTGACATATATCTGCTTAGAAAGTATTGGAGGCAGGGCCTCCACAACAGTACATGATAATTACCATGATAAGATTTCACATAAGAGCTAAATGGTAAAACCTATTTATAAGGAAAACAGATATATTGGACATAGCATACCCAGATAAATCAAGACAAAATCCTCAGTAACTAGCATTAGTTTTTCTAGACTATTCTGTGAAAACTATTAGTAGGGGAAAGTCTGCAATAATGTAACCCAGATAGGAATTTTGTGTGATACAACACTGAGCTTAACTTCACTAGTTACCCTCAAGCTGAATAGCGGTTTGACCATTCCATCACTTTCTGATTGTTTTCATTTATGTCACGTGGATTTATACTCAAAGCCTTTTTTTAAATTTTTCATCAATTGCTTTATTTTCTGCAATAAGCCCTCCCCTTCCCCTCCCAATCCCACCCTCCTTCCTCCCTCTGCTTGCATGCCTCTCCCCAAGTCCACTAATAGGGGAGGTTCTCAGAAGCATATGGATTGGGTGGTCACAGACCATATGAAAGAATGTAAAAGCTTGTTTTTCCAAATGGAGATGTAGTTAACATATATTTCAGTTTATATAGATTAACTGGAACATCACTCAGCTTTAGTTACTGGATCCTCTATTATCAATGGGCAATGGTCAAGCATACATAAAGAACTCGTCAAAATTACAATAAGAGAATCTCGAGTCCACAACCAATGCCCTGGGAAGGAATTAGAATGGTGTATGTGGAAAGACAATGAGAGTTAGAAGATAAAATATTTCCCTCTAGATATGAAACAAGTTTTGCAAGCATGAACTAAGGATATCTGCCAAACATTTTCAAGAAAGAAGAGAGACATGAAATGAATTAAGGAACTCAGCTACTTGGGAAGAAGTAGAGAGTCAACAGGTATGGAACAAAGAGTAAGAAGGTAACAGGGGAAAGAAAGATCATCACACTAAACCATATGGAAATAAGAAATTCAAGTCTTCAGTGAACAACAATAAAAAGTATATAAATTCACGGAGATTAATCAACTCATTCCTGAATGATGAATGGATCAAAAAAGAAATCAAGAAATAAATCATAAAATTTTTGGAACTAAATAAAATTGAAAACACAAAGACAAAATACCTCCAAGAGTACATTAAAGAAAATTCTAATTGGAAGTTTGACACTTTTAAATGTTTACAGTAAAAAAATAATAAGTAACACAGTGAATGACTTGAAGAAATAATTCAAGAATTTTCAAAAGTGTGAACAAACAAAAAACAAACCCAGAAAATAAAAAATGATAAAAATTGAAGAAGAAATTAATAAAATAGAAAATAAGAAATAATATAAAGAATCAATGTATCTAAGTACTGATTCTTTGAGAAGATAAATGAATCAACAGCCTTTGTCTTGTCCCAACTAAATCAAAGGAGAAAAGATGTGACCCTAATTAACAGGATGCAAAATAGCAGAGAAACATTATAACAGACACCAAAAAATTATATATATATATATATATATATATATATATATAATATATATTATAAAGGAATAGTTTTAAAACAATGTTCTTTATAGGAAATGGATACATATTTTAATGCATACAAACTACCAAAGTTAAGTTAAGAAGAGATCATCAACATACACATATTCATAAGGAGCTGAAACAGGAGAAAAAAATGTCTTCCTCCTAAAACATGTCCAAGCTTAAATAGATTCACAGAAGTATTCTACAAGACTTTCAAAGACAACCTACAAACTACAACTCTTAAGTTAACTACATTAACATTCAATCTACAAAATCATTGTTATGCTATTACCCAAACCAGAAATATAAACAAAATAACACAATTAAACAATAAAGCACAGAACTAAGCAGAGTTCTCCACAGAGGAAAATCAAATGGCCAAGAAGCACTTAAAGAAATGTTCAACTTCCTCAGTTATCAGGGAAATTCAAATCAAAATGACACTGACATTCTATCACACATCAGTCAGAATGGCTAACATCAAAATTTCAAGCAACAGCATATGCTGGCAAGGATGTGGAAAAAGGGAAACCCTCCTTCATTGCTGGTGGGAGTGTTAACTTTTACAACCACTTTGGAAATCATTCTGGAGCTTTCTCAGATATTTGGGAGTAATTTTGCCAAGAGACCCAACTATGGCTCTCCTGGGTATATACCCAAAAGATATTCTACCATACAACAAGGACACTTGCTCAATTATGTTGATAGTGGCTTTATTCAAAATAGCCAGAATCTAGAAAAAAAAAAATCTAGATGTCTCTCAACTAAAGAATGGATAAAAAAAAACTGTAGCACATTTACACAATGGAATACTACTCAGTTATTAAATACAAAGCAATCATGAAATTTGCAGGCAAATGGATGGAACTAGAAGAGATCAGCCTGAGTGAGGTAACCCAGACCTAGAAAGACACACATCATATATACTCACTTATAGGTGAATTTTAGCTATATAGTACAGGATAAGCATACTACAACTCACAGACCCAAAGAAAATGAGTAACAAAGAGAATCCAAGGGAAGATGGATAAATCTCACTCAGAAGGGTAAATAGAATAGATAAAGGAAGTGGTTGAAAAAGGGAACAAGGTAGGAGAGGGACGCAGACACTTAAGGAGGTGGAGATCAGACCTGGGGAGAGCAAGAGCAAAAGGACAGAAGGCCTGCAGAGAAAAGAGAAACTGAAGGTGGAGGTTTCTTTGACAAGCCAGGGGGCTCCTGGGAGTACATGAGGGGTTCTCAAGTAGATTCTTCTGGTAACAGAAGCCATAGAAACCAAAGAGGACATCCAGTAACTAGAATAGTCTCCTAGCAAAAAATAGTGGATCGTCAATCTACCCACAAAAACTTTGACCAGACATTTACCCTGCCTACAAGGTGTACAGGGTTAAAGATGGAGCAAATAGAGCAGAGTTTGAGAGAATGCCCAACCAATGCCTGGCCCAACCAAAAACTCATCCTATCAGATGGTGTCAATCCCTGATACTATGAATGATATTCTCCTAAACTTGCAGACAAAAGCCTGTCAGATTTGTCTTCTGAGAGGCTCTACCCAGTAGCACCTCAAAACAGATGTTGAGAATCACAGCCTAACATTGGGTGATGTATAGAGAGTGTTGTGGAAAAGTAGGAGGAAAGAGAAAAAGAACTGGAGGTGACAGGAGCTCTTCAAGAAGACCAACAGTGCTCTGCTGTTCTATTATTTAATCTGAAGACTTTTAATTATGTGGTGAGAGTAGAATTTTTTTCTCCTACATTAGGATTAACTCATTTTTATTTCATAAGACTTTAGTACCCTGTAGGAGCTTTCTTTGATGCTTTTCCTGCATTTGAGACTATTTTCCTCCCACTGGGTTACCTTATGCAGCCTTAATATAAGGGGACCTGCCTGGATTTATTGCAACTTGACATGAAATGTTTGGTTGTTATCCCTTTCTAAATATCAGAAAGTTTACCTGGGAGCAGTCACTTATAGAAATGGCTGTACTAAAAAGACCAGAACAATGGCATATTAATGGCATGCAAACATGTAAGGAGGAAGCGTTTGCAAGGTTCTATTCCTAGACAAATATCTCCAGGTCATGAATGACTTCTGGGAGAAGAATTAGTCATTCCTATGGATGAGACCCCACTTATTGTTGGTGCATTGTGGAGAATTTCTTGAAACCATATTCACATAGCCAATTAAAACAGATCCACCAAATTATACATTGATACACCTTCATACATACTGTTGCTATGAAGACAGCCTGTAAAGATTTCACCAAAGGCTAGCCTAAATCAAAGGCAGCCAGTGATTCCGTTAATCCTCCCCTTGGTGTTCACATCTCTTGTTGTAAAGCTTTAGGGCAATCTGAGAGCCAGAAGCAAAAGCAATGTTCAGTGCACTTATGTGACAAATATATCATGGTGTAGCTGTGAGACTCTTTGACATCTAAAGATCAAGATAAGGTCTGACACCCCGGTAATCCTTCTCTGCCCTTTAAGTATACCATTCTATAAATTAAAGTTATTCTTTTTTCTTCCTAAGAGGATTTCAAAAAGTCATTGTAAATCTGTGCACCCGGGGTCATTGTTCTTTTCTTCCAGATACTTCAAGTATTAGCTTTTGCTGTGCTGGACATGAAAATATATGCATATACATGTATATAGTAATAATTATCAAAGAAAAAGAAGCTATCAAATTGAGAGTGGAGAAAATATGAGAGAAGAGGCAGAGAGGGTAAATGAAGAAGATAGGAAGTAGTAAATAGGATGGGGAGTGATGTAATTCAAATTAAATTAAGATGTATTTTTAAAAAATAATTATAATTATTCTATAAATGTTAAAAATAGTTACAAATATAACAAAAATTTTATGGAAAGGATAACTATCTTGATATGTTGGTCCAAAATTGCAGAATTATTTAATTATCACATGTATGTTGTGATATTGTATAATAAAATAAAAATATACTAATAAATAAAAATCTGATCTAATGTTAAAAAGATAATTCAAATTATGTATATGGTTATAGGTTATATCCATATATGGTCCTTGTTTGGAGAAACAGTCTCATAAAAGCCCTGCTAGGCCACAGAGGAGGACTTTGCAGGCAGTCCTGAAGATACCTGATAAAACAGGGCCAGATGTAAGGGGAGGAGGTCCTCCCCTATCAGTGGGCTTAGAAAGGGGCAGAGAAGGTCCTCCCCCCAGGTCCCTCCTCTGAGAAAAAGGTCAGTGGGATGACACCTAGAAAGGGGTCAGATTTCTAATATCAGAGATCAGACCTACTCATGCCTGATGAGGAAGGAGAGCTGCCTAATGAGGAAAGATGGGATTGGGAGGGAAAACAACTCCACATTTGACTAAGGGAGGATCTGGGATGGATGTGGACAGCAGGGGCATGCTGAGGTTGGCTACAAGGCTATTTAAAGTGGGCTGGCTTTTAGGGTCAAACTGTAACTTCCTGAATAAACTGCATTGAAAAAAAAATAATTAAAAAATGAAAAACAAAACAAATTGTATAATGGTTCTTAAAATAAGTTTTTCAATAACTATTATAAAATGGGGTTCTGTTTTATATATTCTGCATAGAATGTTGCAGAGGAAGAATTCTAACATAGTTGAAGGATTAGTCTTAGTGTGTCAATCGCACAAAGTCAGACATTTAATATGAATTCTGCTGAACTGAGAACAATAATAAACATACAAATTAGCAAGGCTCTATTTAAACGCTAAGATAAAGTACAGGCTCAAAAAAGCATTTGTATCTCCATATCTCCCTGTTTCCATATATAAATAAGCATTATTTATAAAATCCTATTCCCTGATGGGTATAACCTTAAATGTGCAGGATAATAAAGTCTTATGAAACTCTCAACCACCTGTTGTTCTAGCCTGAAGACTGCATAATTAAGCATCTTCATAGTAAATTATATAACAACGCTGTCATTAAGAATTTTTAATATTTTCATATTGAGTCATAGAATTTTTTTCATTTATATTTTTGTCTAAGGTTTGAACACTTTCATTTCTTCTACCACTCCCCTTTCAACCGTCTAAAATCTATGAGATTAATATGATTTAAGAATTGCTCAAGTTCATTGTGTGCTGCTATGAGTCACATAATTCCTTTGAGTTAAATTACACTCTGTACAATTGCTTCAGACGAGCAAATGCTCATCTACCCATGCTTCACGCAGAACAGAAGACATGAACCTAAATTTATCAAAGATTGCCTGTTAAGCTTAGAGAAAGAAGGCAGAAGTTTGTCTACCAGATTCTTGAAATTAAGGACATGTTTTAAGCCAAGGCTTAGTAGTGTTTCCAACACAAATATTATGTTCTGTGCTGCTGGACAAGCAAACATGATGTGTCAACAAACTGAAATATTGACTGTGAAACACAGACTATTAACCCATCATGTGACAGAAAATCCTTAATTTCGCTAATAAGGTCATAGATGACATCTGCCTAAAACTTTTTGTAGAACATTGAAACAACTTAAACTGTAAAAAAAAAAAAAAAGTCCACAAAGGTATGTAGCTTAGAATCACATGTTTTGTCACACTAACAAGAAAAGATATCAATATTTGAGGCTAGGAGAGGAAAACAGAATAATGGAGGGATGAAGAATTCAGGGGGAAGAATTTTGATGATTTACATTGGCAAAAAGACAAGATATAAATTAATTGTGATTATTTGGCCTATGGCCTTGCCATTCAAAACACTCTTGATTAGGTTAATTGAAATGGGAAGACAAGAGCCTATGTTGTTGATGTTCTGTTCAGGAAGTCGTCTCCTGTGCCAATGACTTCTAGGCTCTTCCTCAATTTTTCTTTTAACTGATTTAGTGTGTCTGGTTTTTATGTTGAAGTCTTTGATCTGCTTTGAATTTAGTTTTGTGTAGGGTGATAAGTATGGATCTATTTTCATTTTTCTGCATGTAGACATCCAGTTAGACCAGCACCATATGTTGAAGATGGTGTTTTTTTTTTTTCCATTGTATGGTTTTGGCTTCTTTGGAGAGGGGCGTGGGAGGAGATGAGGAGGGTGAGTGGGATTGGGAGGGGAGGGGGCTACAGCTGGGATACAAAGTGAATACACTATAATTAATATAAAAATTTAATAAAAGAAGACATGGGAAGACGAACCCCAAATGTGAGTGAGCAACAGTCTTCAGTGAAACTGAGCTTAAAAGAAACAAGTATGAAGGAACATAATTATTTTTGAATACTGTCAGTTTTGTCTTGCTGGAGATTGTATCTCCTCTGTTCCTCCCACTGGCACTGTAGGTGATTTTTCTGTTGACAGTCTATGCTGTAACAAGAACATATGCTTTAGCCTTCCAATAAAAATGAAGACTAATTTCACTCCAGAACTTCTCTAGGAAAAGATTGGGACTATTTGAGGTCATTAGACATTTTTTTGAGGATTATCCACAATACATTTACTTTAAATTATGTCCTTATTTAATTAAGGTGGTTCTCAACCTTCCTAATGCTGTGACCCTTTAGTACAGTTCCTCACCTTGTGGTGACTCCCCCCAACCTTAAAATTACTTTTGTTTCTACTTCATAACTGTATTTCTCTACTGTTATGGATCATAATGTAAATATCTGTGTTTTCCACGATCCCTGTATTTAGGTGATTCCTGGGAAAGGGTTATTGAGTCCACACCCCCACCCCCAGAAGTCGAGACTCACAGGTTTTCAACCACTGCTTTAGCTTCATCCTCCTCCTGTAAACTTGAAATTGTTTCAAATTGTTGACATGAAATTGTGTCAAAATTTCTTATATCTGTGAAAAAAACAAACTACTGTTTGGAATGAAGTCTGTTGTTATTTACCCAAAGACAGTGTCTTTCTTTGTATCTGTGGCTATCCTAGTACTCCCTCTGTAGACCAGACCGGCCTCGAATCCCTCCCAAGTGCTGGGATTAAAGATGCACACCACCACTGCCACTGGGCTATATTTCATCTTTTTAGGTCATATAGACTAAGTAATTTTCAAACACAATATGACTGTCTATAAAATCTGTAGTGTTCAATTTTTAGGTAAGAATTATTTTATTTTATTCTTTTAAACTATTTATTTTATCCCAATCTGTTTTGTTTTTTTAAATTTTATTTATTTATTTGATTGTTTGTTTATGATAATTTATTCACTTAGTATCCCTGCTGTAGGCCCCCACCATGTCCTCCCAGTCCTACCCACCCTCCCTCTTCTCCCTCTGTTCCCTTTCCCTAGTCCCCTGATAGCGGAGGACCTCCCCTCCTTCTATCTGACCCTAGCTTCATCAAGGCTGGCTGCATCATCTTCCTCTATGGTCTGGCAAGGCTCCACCTCCCAAAGGGAAGTGATCAAAGAACTAGCCACTGACTTCATGTCAGAGACAGCCCCTGTACTCCTCACGAGGAAACCTACTTGGAAACTGAGCAGTCTATGGGTGTCCTCTGAACAGAAGGTCTAGGTCCTCTCCATGTAAGGTTTTTGGTTGGAGTATCAGTCTCTGCAGGCCCCCCTGGGTCCAGGAACTTTGGCTCTGTTGTTCTTGTGAAGTTCCTGCCCCCTCCAGGTCTTTCTATCTCCCTCTTCTTCTATAAGTTTTCCTGCACTGTATCCAAAGTTGGCTAATTCTTAGTATCTCCTCTGATAACTTGGTGGGTAGAGTCTTTGAAAAGTCCTTTGTGGAAGGCTCCTGTCCTGTTACTTGTTTTCGCCTACTTCTGATAAAAAACTCAAGGGATGATGCATGCTGTAGAGGTTGTGGAGAAAGGAGAACCCTCCTCCTTACTGGTAGGAAGGTAACCTTGTACAACTACTTTGGAAATCAATCTTGTGCTTTCTCAGAAAATTAAGAATAATGCTATCTCATGATCCAGCCATATTTCTCCTAGGTATATACCCAAAAATGTCCCACCATTCAATGAGGGTATTTGGTCAAGCAGCTTTATTTGTAATAGCCAGAATCTGGAAACAACCTAGATGTCCCTCAATGGGAGAATGGATACTGAAACTGTGGTACATTTACACAGTGGAATACTACTCAGTTATTAAAAACAAGGAAATCATGAAATTTTTAGGCAAATGGTGGGAATTAGAAAAGACCATCCCTTCTGCCTCCATCTGACCCTAGCAGTGGACTTGGAAAGGGGCTAGGAAGAGATGAGAGAGGGAGGATGGGATTGAGAGGGAATGAGGAAGGGGGCTATGGCTGGGATACAAAGTAAATAACCAGTGATTAATATAAAAAAAATAAAATTAAAAAAAGATCATCCTGAATGAGGTAATCCAGAAGCAGAAAGACACATATGCTATATCTCACTTATAAGTGGATATTAGCTATATAATATAGGATAAACATAGTAAAATCTACAGTCCTAAAGAAGCTAAACAACAAGGAAGACTCTAGGGAAGAGGCTCAATCCTCATTAAGAAGGGCAAACAGGGTAGACATTGAAAGAAGGAGAAGAATGATTTTAAAGTTTCAAAACAAGTTACAAGTCTTAAATAAATTAGTTCAATAGCAGTCCGTTTGCAAATATAGATTATTTCTACATTGTACTTTCTTAACCTGTCAACATCATCAACTTTTACCTTGAATATAATGGAAATTGGCCTTCCTTTTTTCCATTTTCAAATGCTGCAATTACTGACAAGTTAAGAGCTGCCCCAGCCATGTGTGGTGGTATACATCTCTAATCCTAGCACTGGAGAGGCAGATCTGTGAGTTCAAGGCCGTTGTGTTCTACATGAGTTCCTGGACAGACAGGGCTATGTAGAGAAACTTTATTTCAAACACAAACAATGAAAAACCTAGCCTTGGTGTACTGATTAATTTCTAACATGAGGCAAGCAAAATTATCCAGGCAATTTTTAATACATTAATTCATCACCAAAAAAACTTAAAAGTGGCCCACTATCCTTCTATCTGAGACTGAGACTAAAAATATACAATACTGATCTGATAAATGATCAATGAAGATGTCTAAATGTAAAATGAGATACTGTACAGAAAGTGGTTATATTTTCTTATCACTTAAAATCACAGTTATCACCACTAACATTTCATATAGAAAACATGAAATCCCTCACTTTGGATGCAATAAGAAGTATCACTCTTAACACACACACACACACACACACACACAAAAAAAATTTCACCCTTTGGCACAACAAAGAATAATAAAAGAACCCACTGACAACACACTATGTGCAATAGTTTATGGTTTTATTTTTTTAATTATTGAATTATTTTAATTATCTTTTCTGATATTTAGAAATCCAGTTAGTGTTTAGCACGGGAGAGAAAGGAAAGTACTAAGTTGTTAGAAGAGATGGATACTGTGTGGTAAAAAGGACTTTTATTGATTGATTGATGGGGTTTATTGCAGGAGGTCTACCATGGCCCATACACATATAAAAGCTTGAAACATTTACAGAGATTAAAATTATTTTTAATTACCTGCCCTGTAATATAAAGGATTCATACTGCTTCATTAAAATTTAATTATATTTTTGATGTCAAATCATCATTATCTTGTAAAGAATATTTTGAAAATATCTTTTTTTAAAATTGAGAAAACAGCTAAATTTTTATACTAGCTTTAAGATTTTCCTAAATGATATTATTTTTAATTTGAAAACAGCATAAAAATTCAATGTAACACTTTCCAATGTATTTTGTCTAAATTACCTGGCTTTGATTACATTTTTCCTCATTATCCTCTCTCTTAGAAATTTTAAAAATTCATTTTTAATTTATATACTCACTTGACAACACAGTTGTAGCCACCTCCCTCCTGTCTTCCTGTTCCCTCTCTCCCACCCTCATCCCCCTATTCCCCCTGCCATTCTCCTCAGAAAAGGAAAGCCCCACCCCCACCAACCAGCCCATCACATCAAGTTTCCTCAGGACTGAGCCTCTTCTCATCCACTGAGTCCAAAGATAGCCCTGTTAGGGCAAAGTGATCTAAAGCAGGCAACAGAGTCCATGTCATAAACAGCACTCACTTAACTTATTAAGGAACTCACATGAAGATCAAACTGCCCATCGATTACATATGTGTAGAGGGCCTAAAAAACAGTCCATGTATGCTGTTTGGTCTGGGCTTTTGTCTTTGTTAGTCCCATGGGTCTGGGGTTGATTCTGTTGATTTTCTTTCAATGTTTTCCCCCCTCCCTGCCTGGGTCCTTCTATCCTTCCCTCCTGTTCTTCCATCAGCTACTGTTGGTGTGTGTGTGATGAGTGTTTCTCAGAGAACAGTTATGTTAGGCACCAGTCTTTTTATAGAGTTCCATCAGAATCTTCATATCACTTCTTAGACTCTAAGGTGCAGACAGGTGCAGATACACTATCAGGCTGAATCATGTAACAAATCTAATAAATCCCCTTAATTATGTATTGGAAAAAAATAAATTCTCTTGAAATAGGTAAACAAGATGGTTGAAAATTGAGATAGAGGAGAAGAAACCTAATTTAGAGAAATAGAAACGGAAGGATAAAAGGTGTCACTAGAGGAAATAAGAGAAAGAGAAGAAAAGGAGACTAAAGGATCCTAATAGCCGAATAATCTGACAGCGTAGTGGAGTCAAAACAAAGTTCTTGGAGTTTTGTAAGAGATATTTAGCAACATTAACTGGAGAGGACAGAAATGGACAACGATTTTCTTTTACCTTTACACATGAATACACACCAGTATGAACTTACAGACAGACACATGTACACACAAATGATACTCCATAACACACACATCAAACACACAAAGTAGCATCCCTATTCATACCTTATCAGATGTTCACTCTCAAAATCCCCCACCCTCCATGTAGTGATGTCCCATGAACTTTAGATGTAGTAATTGTATTGCAATGTACTAGTTAGGCTAGGCTTGGCACAATAAATTATCTGCACTTTGCTTCCTAGTGCATCTCTCTAGAGGCTCCTGTGTGCGCTATTAAAGAACATTTAGTGATGTATGTGAGCTTAGAGTTATCTATGGATACAAAGTATTTAGAAATCAGAAAGAAAACATACTGATTTAAAAAAATAACAGAAACGTGTGATCCTATGGGTTCTATGACCTCTACAGTCAAATGTGGTTGCCTGAATTTACAATACCAAGCACTAAATCCCACTGAGGATGCCTTACAACAATTTATATGTTAGTACCCCCAAGGTATAAGGACAACTTTTGCCCCATTGGGATATATTGTCTTACTGGTCATTGTCTTGGTTAATGTGTTAACATCTACACCATTAAATCTCAATAATATGGATGAAAAAACAAGACCAACATAATTACCACACCAGTTGACAAGACAGAAAAATTATCACAAGTACCTAGTCCTGAAAAAAGATCTACCACCAATCAATGGCTGCTGATAAGACAATCATATTTCTTTAGCAACAAATTTCTGGATAGGTTCCCCTGTCTTAAGTGTTCAGCTTTAAATACATGCACATAGAACATAGGAGCAACACTAAATGCACTCGTATGTAGAAGTTCTAATTAAAGAAGACATGATAAACACAAGAGGGATTAGGGGGACTACAGTAGGGATTACCTGGTCATAGCAAGGGGTGAAAATGATAAAAATACAACAGTCATCTATGAAATATTTAATAAAACTTTTAAAATCAACTTACTAAACTAAATATTATATATATATATATATATGTTTTATTGAATAAAAATTCAGTATAAAACACACATACACATCCTTTCAGCTACTGAATTTGTAGAAACGCTAAACAAAATAGATGCTGTCCTTGCTATATACTATGTTCAGGTCGATGAATATTATCACACCTTTCAAACCTCGATCTTGATAGATGATAAGGTACCATTAAAGGGTTAGCACCAAAAATATGGTTTTGGGCAAAGTTGGGTTACTTATGTCAGTGAAATTAAGTGTGTGGGAATGAGAGAAAAGGAAATGATTTTAATATAGAAAGATCCTTTTGTGAAAGAACATTATATTCGAAAAAAAAATGCATGGAAATTTTGCAAGAATAACTGAATAAGGAAGAGTATTAGAAACATATTGGAAAGAAATACAAAAAAGATAGCATGTGATACAAGGGAAATATAAGTGTTGGGGAAAGTAAGAAAGAGTAGAAACTATTTGAATCTCACACCTGAGGGTTCCAAGTGCAAATATCTAACACTTCAGAGCTTGGTTTTAAAGTGAAGGCAAGCTACACTTTGAAACTCTGAGCCTTCTTACAGACAGGACTCTGGAAAAGTCTCTTTCATTTTAGCTATTGCTCCAAATGAACCTCTGCGAATGTAACTATCAGGTAAGTTCTAGAGGAAACATATTTGCAGTAAGTAACAGGCTACACAACACTTGAAGGTTTGTTAATCAGACCTCAACACCCACCCAGGGGTTAAAGAAGAAAATGGTTAAGACTGTAGAACACTCCTTCCTGAGAGCTTGCTTACTCTTCTTTCTCCTGTCCACTTTTTGATCAGAGAGTGTACTGTTCTCTCAATAAACTTACATTTGTGCTACTAGAAAAAAAAATATGAACTAGAAAAGTAAATTATACTTTCAAGGTCCTTATCATGATTACACAAGTTTCTGTAAATAATAAAGTTATCCTTGTGGTTACACTGAAATATCAGTGTATTTATTTGATACAACATTATTATCATCACTGTTCAGAAGTGTTATCTTTGTTACTGGCTCCAGTGTTGTAAACACTTGTACTGTTTCCACCCTCAGTGTAATACCTTGACATTCTGCCATTTCCCTAGTATGCTCCAGTGTCTATCAGTCCTCTCTGTTTCTCAGAAATATTTTGTGTTCTTCAGGAGAACAAACAATGACAAGAAGAAACCTTACCCACAACGGTGCAGCAAGTATTCATATATTTTTCATTTCATAATTTTCATTCTTCTTTGACTCACCCCAAACTCTCAATTTACCTTTTGTTTTTTAAGACTTCTCATGAAGCCATACGGTTGTCATTACTACCGCAGCAATTAATTTTGAGATTCTATTTTTAAAATTAGTGTTTTTATCAATGAATGTGATACATTTTAAAACAAATGTATGTCCAGGGATCGTCGTTTATATTCTAATTCAATAATAATCTCTATTGCAGACAAGCAATCCAAATAGTTGTAAAACCCACAGATAAACCATGAAAGTGTTATTTTTTTTTTTTTATATATAAAACATTATATTTACTAATTTATTATTAGTAAATTACATGCATGTATAAAATATGTTCTGTCAAAGTCACCCCAAATTCATACCACTATAATACTCCCCTATACAGCCAACATTTTCCCTCCTAGCTTCATTGTTTTTATTTTTTAATTTTAATTTTAAGTTTTTTATATTAATTGCAGTTCATTTACTTTGCATCCTAGTTGTAGCCCCTTGCCTCACTGCCTCCCAATCCCACCCTTCCTTCCTCTTTCATCTACTCCCTGCCCCTTTCCAAGTCCACTGATAGTGGATGTCCTCCTCCCCTTCCATCTGACCCTAGCTTATCAGGTCTCATCAGGACTGGCTCCATTGTCTTCCTATGTGGCCTGATAAGACTGCTCCTCGAACAGGGGGAGGTGATCAAAGAGCCAGCAACTTGGAAAAATGTTTTTCAAGCTAATGGTTCCAGAAAACAAGGTGGAGTAGCCATTCTAATATCTAATAAAATAGACTTTCAACCCAAGTTAATAAAAAAAAAAAAATAAGGAGGGCCACTATATCCTCATCAAAGGAAAAAAGTCCACTAAGAGGACATCACAGTCTTGAATATCTATGCCCCAAATACAAGAGCACCTATATTCGTAAAAGAAACAATATTAAAGCTTAAATCACACATTGATTTCCTCCTTTTTGATTGCTGAGTAGTATTCCATTGTGTAAAAATACCACAATTTCTGTATCCATTCCTCCATTGATGGACATCTGGGTTGTTTCCAGGTTCTGGCTATTACAAATAAAGCTGCTACAAACATGGTTGAGCAAATGTCCTTATTGTGCAAATAGTGATAATTTGACTTCTTCGTTTCCAATTTGTATCCACTTGATCTCCTTCAACTGTCTTATTGTTCTAGCAAGGACTTCCAGAACTATGTTGAAGAGACATAGAGAGAGTGGGCAGCCTTGTCTTATCCCTGATTTCAGTGGGATTGCTTTAAGTTTCTCTCCATGCAGTTTGATGTTGGCTACAGGTTTGCTGTATATTGCCTTTACTATGTTTAGATATGTGCCCTGTATCCCTGATTTCTCCAATACTTTAAACATGAATGGATGTTGGATTTTGTCAAATGCTTTTTCAGCATCTAGGGAGATTATCATGTGTTTTTTCTTTCAGTTTGTTAATATGGTGGATCACATTGATGGATTTCTGTATATTGAACCACCCCTGCATACCTGGGATGAAGCCTACTTGGTCATGGTGGATGATATCTTTGATGTGTTCTTGTATTCAGTTTGCGAGTATTTTGTTGAGTGTTTTTGTATCAATGTTCATAAGGGAGATTGGCCTGAAGTTCTCTTTTTTGGTTGGGTCTTTGTGAGGTTTAGGTACCAAGGTGACTGTGGCTTCATAGAATGAGTTTGATAATGGTGCTTTTGTTTCGATTTTGTGGAATAGTTTGAAGAGAACTTGAGTTAGGTCTTCTTTGAAGGTCTGGTAGAATTCTGTGCTCAAACCAGCTGGTCCTGTGCTCTTTTTGGATGGGAGAATTTTGATGGCAGCTTCTCTTTCCTTTGTACCGATGTTGTCTAGCTATATTTTAGGAAATTGGTCTGGAGAAGCCGATACTACGATGGAGCAGCTGAGAGGGGCCAATATCACGGTAAATTCTACCAGAGTGGACACAGGACTAGCCACAGGATTATCATCATGGATTGCTGCAGCCATGAATCATCTGAAGGAATGGGCGGGCTTGGGAGCATTAGCAGGCCTTCTGGTGTTGGTCTCCTTGGTTTGCCTGTGGTATATATGCAAGATTAGAGTCTCACAACAGCTTAATGCAGCCATGACCATTCAAGCCTTTACAGCCATTGAAGCAGGACAGTCTCCCAAGCATGGTTGGCTACCATAAAAAGCTAAAATGTTATGCTCAGGATGTGAGGCTAAGCACTGCACTCAGGGACAGCTGCTTTGGACCCAGAGAAGAGCATGTCTGATTGCATGCAGGTTGATGCCCCAGGTCCCGCCTCTGAGAAAAAGGTATCCGACGGGTCTGATGCTCTTTGGATGGATGACACCTGAATGAACATTAGTACAAACTCCCAATTTATTTCTAATATCAGAGATCAGACCTCTACTCTTGCCTGATGCATCCAAAACAAAAAGGGGGAACTGTAGAGAGCTGCCTAATGCATCGCCTTAAAGATGGAGCTGGTTTCTGCCTTCCACCTTCCCAATGGTGAGTGCTCTCTGCCACAAACAACTCCAGATTTGGCTAAGGCCAAGGATCTGGCTTGCTTCCATGTATGTGGACCTATCTGCATTGCCCATGTGGCATGCTGGGGTTGGCTACCCAGAGGCTATTTAGCTGTGGGCTGGCTTTCCCCAGGGTCAGATGATTGTTCAAGGTTCCTGAATAAACTGCATTGAAAAAAAAAATGTCCTTATTGTGTACTTGAGCAAATTTTGGGTATATACCTAGCAACGGTATAGCTGGGTCTTGAGGAAGCATTATTCCTAATTGTCTGAAAAAGCACCAGATTGACTTCCAAAGTGGTTGTACCAGCTTATATTCCCACCAGCAATGGAGGAGGATTCCCCATTCTCCACAACCTCATCAACATGTGTTGTCATTTGAGTTTTTCATCTTGGCCATTCTGATGGGTGTAAGGTTAAATCTCAGGGTCGTTTTCATTTGCATTTCTCTAATGGCTAATAATGTTGAGCATTTCTTTAAGTGTTTCTCTGCCATTCTATATTCCTCTACAGAGAATTCTCTGTTTAGCTCCGTTCCTCAATTTTTAATTGGATTGCTTGGTTTGCTGCTTTTCAGCTTCTTTAGTTCTTTATATATACTGGATATTAGCCCTCTGTCAGATAAAGGGTTGGTGAAGATTCTTTCCCAATCTGTAGGCAGTCATTTTGTTTTGATGATGGTGTCCTTTGCTTTAAAGAAGCTTTTCAGTTTCATGAGGTCCCATTTATTGATTGTTGCTCTTAGAGCCTGTGCTGTTGGTGTTCTGTTCAGGAAGTTGTCTCCTGTGCCAATGAGTTCTAGGCTGTTCCCCAATTTTTCTTCTAACAGATTTAGCTTATCTGGTTTTATGTTGTGGTCTTTGATCCAGTTAGACTTTAGTTTTGTGCAGGGTGATAAATGTGGATCTATTTTCATTTTTCTGCATGTAGACATCCAATTAGACCAGCACCATCTGTTGAAGATGCTATCTGTTTTCCATTGAATGGTTTTGGCTGCTTTGTCAAAAACTGAGTATTCATAGGTTTGTGGGTTTATTTCTGGTTCTTCTATTTGGTTCCATTGATCCTCCTTTCTGTTTCTATGCCAATACCATGCAGTTTTTATTACTATTGCTCTGTAGTACAGCTCGAGATCAGGAATGGAGATACCTCCAGATGATCTGTTGTTGTACAGGGTTCTTTTAGAGATTCTGGTTTTTTGTTTCTCCATATGAAGCTGAGAATCTTTTTTTTAAAGTCTGAAAAGAATTGAGTTGGTATTTTGATGGGAATAGTGTTGAATCTGTAGATTGCTTTTGGCAGGATGGCCATTTTCACAATGTTAATCCTACCAATCCATGAGCATGGGAGATCTTTCCATCTTCTGAGATCTTCTTCAATCAAAAAGAAGGAAATCATGAAATTTGCAGGCAAATGGTGGGATTTAGAAAAGATCATTCTGAGTAAAGTATTCCAGAAGGAGAAAGACAAACATGGAATATACTCGCTTATATAGACCTAAAAGATAGGATAAACATAATGAAATCTATACACCTAAAGAAGATAAACAAGAAAGCAGACACAGGGTATGATGATCTATCCTCATTTAGAAAGACAAATGGGATATGCATTGAACGTATGACAGGAGTCTACCGCAGAAAGCATCTGAAAGACTCTACCTAGCAGTGCTCCAAAGTAGATACTAAGACTCATAACATAACCTTCGGCAGAGTGCAGGGAATCATATGAAAGAAGGGGAGTTTGATGTGGAAAGAATAGGAGCTCCACAAGGACCAAACATATCTGGGCACAGGGTCTTTTCTGTGATGGACACTCAACCCAAAGACCATGAGAGGATAAAACCTAGAACCTCTGCTCAGATGTGACCCATGATAGCTCAGTAATCAATTGGTTTCCCATAGTAAGGGGAACAAGGACTATTTCTAAGAGGAACTCAATGACTGGGTCTTTGACCTCCCCACCTCCCAAGGGAGGAGCAGTACTGTTAGGCCACAGAGGAGGACTTTTCAGCCAGTCCTGAAAATACCTGACAAAACAGAGTCATATGAAAGGGGAGGAAGTCCTCCCCTATCAGTGGACTTGGAAAGGGGCAGGGAGGAGATGAGGGAGGGGAGGGTGGGATTGGGGAGGGAATGAGGGATACAGCTGGGATACAGAATTGTCTCCCTAAGCATGGTTGGCTACCATAAAAAGCCAAAATGTTACACTCAAGCTGCCTGGACCCAGAGAAGAGCATGTCTGATTGCATGCAGGTTGATGCCCCAAGTCCCGCCTCTGAGAAAAAGGTAAATGCTCTTTGGGTGGATGACACCTAAATGAACATCAGTACAAAGTCCCAATTTATTTCTAATATCAGAGATCAGACCTCTGGGGGGAAGTGTAGAGAGCTGCGAATGCTGCGCCTGAAAGATGGAGCTGGTTTCCGCCTTCCACCTTCCGATGGTGAGTGCTTCTGCCACAAACAACTCCACATTTGGCTAAGGCTGAGGATCTGGCTTGCTTCCATGTATGTGGACCTATCTGCATTGCCCACGTGGCATGCTGAGGTTGGCTACCCAGAGGCTATTTAAAGTGGGCTGGCTTTCCCCAGGGTCAGTTGATTGTTCAAGGTTCCTGAATAAACTGCATTGAAAAAAAAATGTAACTGATGAGAAAAATAAAATTAAAAAAATCACACATGGATCCTAATACCTTAATAGTGGGAGACTTCAACACTCCACTCTCACCAAGGGACAGATGAACTAGACAGAAAATAAATAGGGAAATAAAAACACTTGGAGAGTCCCTAAATCAAATGGATCTAATAGATGTCTACAGATCTTTTCATCCAAACTCAAAAGAGTATACCTTCTTTTCAGCACCACATGGAACCTTTTCCAAAATATGACCATATAGTTGGTCATAAAGCAAGCATCAACAGATACAAAAAGATTGAAATAATCCCTTGTATTCTATCTGACCACCATGGACTAAAGCTGGACCTCAACAACAACAGAAATAACAAAAAGCCGACATGCACATGGAAACTGAACAACTTGTTACTCAATGACAGCTGGGTTAAGGAAGAAATAAAGAAAGAAATTAAAGACTTTCTAGAATTCAATGAAAATGAGGCACAACATACCCAAATTTATGGGACATGTTAAAAGCAGTGCTCAAAGGAAAATTTATAGCACTAAGTGCCTTCAAGAAGAAATTTGTAACATCACATGCAAGCATCTTAATGGCCCAATTGAAAACCCTAGAAAAAAAAGAAGCAGATACACCAAAGAGGAGCAGACAGCTGGAAATGATCAAACTTAGGGCTGAAATCAATCAATTAGAAACAAATAAAACTATTTCAAAGAATCAATGAAACAAAAAGCTGGTCCTTTGAGAAAATCAAAAAGATAGACAAACACTTAGCCAAACTAACTAAAAAGCAGAGAGAATCTATCCAAATCAGCAAAATCAGAAATGAAAAGGGTGACATAACTACAGACACTGAAGAAATTCAAACAATCATTAGGTCATACAACAAAAGCCTATATGCCACAAAATTTGAAAACCTAAATGAAATGGACAATTTTCTTGATAGATTCCATCTTCCAACATTAAGTCAATATCAGGTAGAAAGACTGAATAGCCCTATATCCTCCAAGGAAATTGAAGCAGTCATTCACAGTCTCCCCTCCAAAAAAAGCCCTGGACCAGATGGTTTCAGCACAGAATTCTACCAGACCTTCAAAGAAGTGCTAACACCAATTCTCCTCAAACTATTCCACAAAATAGAAACAGAAGGTTTCTAGGCCTCATTCTATGAAGCCACAGTCACCCTGATACCTAAACCACACAAAGATCCAACAAAAAAGAGAAATTCAGACCTATCTCTCTTATGAACATTGATGCAAAAATACTCAATAAAATACTTGAAAACCGAATCCAAGAACACATCAAAGATACTATCCACCATGACCAAGTAGGCTTCATCCCAGGCATGCAAGGGTGGTTCAACATACGGAAATCCATCAATGTAATCCACCACATAAACAAACTGAAGGAGAAAAACCACATGATCATCTCCTTGGATGCCGAAAAAGCATTTGACAAAGTTCAACATCCATTCATTTTTAAAGTCTTGGAGAGATCAGGGATACAAGGCTCATATCTAAACATAATAAAGGCAATATAGAGCAAACCTATAGCCAACATCAAACTAAATGGAGAGAAACTTAAATCAATCCCACTGAAATCAGGGACAAGACAAGGCTGCCCACTCTCTCCATACCTCTTCATCATAGTACTTGAAGTCCTAGCCAGAGCAATAAGACAACTAAAGGAGATCAAGGGGATACAAATTGGAAAGGAAGATGTCAAAGTGTCACTATTCACAGATGATATGATAGTATATATGAGCGACCCCAAAAATTCAACCAGAGAACTCCTCCAGCTGATAAACACCTTCAGCAAAGTGGCAGGATACAAAATCAACTCAAAAAAATCAGAAGCCTTCCTGTATACCAAAGACAAAAGGGCCAAGAAAGGAATTAGGGAAACAACACCCTTCACAATAGCCACTAATAACATAAAGTACCTTGGGGTGACACTAACCAAGAAAGTGAATGACCTGTTTGAGAAAAACTTCAAGTCTCTGAAGAAAGAAATTGAAGATATCAGAAGATGGAAAGATTTCCCATGCTCATGGATTGACAGGATTAACATTGTAAAAATGGCCATCCTGCCAAAAGCAATCTACAGATTCAATGCAATTCCTATCAAAATACCAACTCAATTCTTTACAGACCTTGATAAAAAGATTCTCAGCTTCATATGGAAAAACAAAAAAACCCAGAATCTCCAAAATAATCTTGTACAACAACAGATCATCTGGAGGTATCTCCATCCCCGATATCAAGCTGTACTATAGAGCAACAGTAATAAAAATTGCATGGTATTGGCATAAAAACAGAAAGGAGGATCAATGGAACCGAATAGAAGACCCAGAAATAAACCCACACACCTATGAATACTCAGTTTTTGACAAAAGCCAAAACCATTCAATGGAAAACAGATAGCATCTTCAACAGATGGTGCTGGTCTAATTGGATGTCTACATGCAGAAAAATGAAAATAGATCCATATTCATCACCCTGCACAAAACTAAAGTCCAAGTGGATCAAAGACCTCGACATAAAACCAAACACTCTAAATCTATTAGAAGAAAAAGTGGGGAACAGCCTAGAACTCATTGGCACAGGAGACAACTTCCTGAACAGAACACCAACAGCACAGGCTCTAAGAGCAACAATCAATAAATGGGACCTCATGAAACTGAAAAGCTTCTGTAAAGCAAAGGACACCGTCATCAAAACAAAACGACTGCCTACAGATTGGGAAAGAATCTTCACTAACCCTTTATCTGACAGAGGACTAATATCCAGTATATATAAAGAACTAAAGAAGCTGAAAAGCAGCAAACCAAGTAATCCAATTAAAAAATGGGGAAAAGAGCTAAACAGAGAATTCTCTGTAGAGGAATATCGAATGGCAGAGAAACACTTAAAGAAATACTCAACCTCATTAGCTATCAGGGAAATGCAAATCAAAACGACCCTGAGATTTCATCTCACACCCATCAGAATGGCCAAGATGAAAAACTCAAGTGACAACACATGCTGGAATGGTTGTGGAGAAAGAGGAACTCTCCTCCACTGCTGGTGGGAATGTAAACTGGTACAAACACTTTGGAAGTCAATCTGGTGCTTTCTCAGACAATTAGGAATAGTGCTTCCTCCAGCTATACCACTGCTAGGTATATACCCAAAATTTGCTCAAGTACACAAAAGGGATACTTGCTCAACCATGTTTATAGCAGCTTTATTTGTAATAGCCAGAACCTGGAAACAGCCCAGATGTCCATCAACGGAGGAATGGATACAGAAATTGTGGTATTTTTACACAATGGAATACTACTCAGCAATCAAAATGGAGGAAATCATGAAATTTGTAGGCAAATGGTGGGATCTAGAAAAGATCATTCTGAGTGAAGTATCCCAGAAGGAGAAAGACAAACATGGTATATACTCGCTTATATAGACCTATACGATATTATAATCATAATGAAATCTATACACATAAAAAATATAATGAAGAGAGAGGACATGGGGTAAGATGATCAATCCTCATTTAGAAAGACAGATGGGATGTGCATTGAACGTATGACAGGAGTCTACTGAAGGCATCTGAAAGACTCTAACTAGCAGTGTTTTCAAAGCAGATACAAAGACTCATAACCAAACCTTTGGCAGAGTACAGGGAATCATATGAAAGAAGAGGAGTTAGTATCATGGGGAAAGGATAGGAGATCCACAAGGACCAAATATATCTGGGCACAGGGTCTTTTCTGAGACTGACATTCAACCAAGGACCATATATGGATATAACCTAGAACCTCTGCTCAGATGTAGCCTGTGGTAGCTCAGTAACCAATTGGTTTCCCAAAGTGAGGGGAACAAGGACTATTTCTAACAGGAACTCAATGACTGGCTCTTTGACCTCCCCGCTCCCCAAGGTAGGAGCAGTCCTGTTAGGCCACAGAGGAGGGCTTTGCAGCCAGTCCTGAAGATACCTGATAAAACAGGATCAGATGAATGGGGAGGAGGTCCCCACCTATCAGTGGACTTGGAAAGGAGCAGGGTGGAGAGGAGGGAGGGAGGGTGGGAGTGGGAGAGAATGAGGGAGCAGGATACAGCTGGGATACATAGTTAATAAAATGTAACTGATAAGAAAAAATAAAAATTAAAAAAAAGACAGGTGTCAAACAGTAAAAATATCATCAGCTATTATTCTTTAGGCAGTGTTATTTTTGATTATTAGAAAAAATATAAATGTGTCAGTTTTGATCTAGTAAAGCACATGCTTATGAGCAACAGTGCAAATCTGAAATATGTTTAAAAGATACTTTTCCTCAATATTGGCACTTACAAGTAAATGCTAATTTTGTTGAGCCATGTGAAAAAAAAAGAGCCAGCCACTGAGTTCATGTCAGAGACAGTGCCTGTTCACCTTAATAGGGAACCCACTTGAAAACTGAGCTGCCATGGGCTACATATTTGCAGGGGTTCTAGGTTATCTCCATGGGTGGTCCTTGGTTGGAGTATCAATCTCAGAAAAGACCCTTGGGCCAAGATTTTTTGGTTCTGTGTCTCTCCTTGTGGAGCTCCTGTCCCTTCCAGGTCTTTCTATCTGGAGACTACTAAAGAAAGAGGGCCTCTGAAAAACTATACTCAACAGTGAATCAAAGCAGATGCTGAGGCTTGTAACCAAACTTTGGGCAGAGTTTGGTTACATAAACATAAACAGAAGGGGGGAGCCAAGAAAAACTTTCCCTGTGCTGCAAATCTGTCTAAACAATTGTCAAGCTATATTTTAGGTAATTGGACTGGAGAATTCGATACTACGATGGACCAGCTGAGAGTGGCCATTGCCATGGTAAATTCTACCAGAGTGGACGCAGGACTAGCCACAGGAGTATCATCATGGATTGCTGCAGCCATGAAGCATCGGAAGGAATGGGCGGGCATGGGAGCGTTAGCAGGCCTTCTGGTGTTGGTCACCTTGGTTTGCCTGTGGTATATATGCAAGATTAGAGTCTCACAACAGCTTAATGCAGCCATGACCATTCAGGCCTTTACAGCCATTGAAGCAGGACAGTCTCCACAAGCATGGTTGGCTACCATAAAAAGCCAAAATATTACGCTCAGGATGCGAGGCGTTGGACCCAGAGAAGAGCATGTCTGATTGCATGCGGGTTGATGCCCCAGGTCCCGCCTCTGAGAAAAAAGGTATCAGACGGGTCTGATGCTCTTTGGGTGGATGACACCTAAATGAACATCAGTACAAAGTCCCAATTTATTTCTAATATCAGAGATCAGTCCTCTACTCTTGCCTGATCGTCCAAAACAAAAAAGGGGGACTGTAGAGAGCTGCGTAATGCCGCTCCTGAAAGATGGAGCTGGTTTCCGCAGTTCCACCTTCCCGATGGTGAGTGCTCTCTGTCACAAACAACTCCACATTTGGCTAAGGCTGAGGATCTGGCTTTTCCATGTATGTGGACCTACCTGCATTGCCCAATACTGAGGTTGGCTGTCCAGAGGCTATTTAAAGTGGGCTGGCTTTCCCAGGGTCAGATGATTGTTCAAGGTTCCTGAATAAACTGCATTGAAAAAAAAAAAAAAAAAAAAAAAAAAAAACATAAACAGAAGCTTATGTTTTGGTTTGTTTTTTTAATGTTACCAAGAAATTTTTGTCTTCTGAGGAAAACCTTTAAATAAATGTTCAATATCTTTTCCATTAATAATAAAACAAAACTCACAAAGAATAAATCTACATCGGTTTCCTGGAAATTATTTTTCTGGAAGAATATTACTTGATCCCTGATATGAATATAAAAGTTCTACTGTCATGTTTTCAGGTTGATGGATAAGTGGTTTAGTAGATAACTTAGGACTCACCAAGATAGGTTTAATAGTGAAATGCTTTTTCCAAGACTGCCAAATACAAATGAACTGGATATTATAAATGTGATCTTACCTTATAATTCTCATAATTCTTGTTGTATATAGTTTAATAAATGTTAGAGAAAGGGCCAATGTTTTAAACAGAAAGGGGGAAATGTTGTGGATGCTTCGGTTTATGATATGTAAACAGGTTTTTGTTAAAATTCCAAGTTGGTGATTTTAGTTTGTCCACACCTGTTAAGTGTCTCATGTGGAGCATGCTCTTTGCCAGGTGGAAATAGTTGAATTCTGAGGACTCTGACAGGTATAAATATAACAGCCCAGAGGAAAAAAGAGTGGCTGCTTAGAGGAGGACTGCTTGCTGCTGGTTTGTCCTGCTGCTGACTTTACTGTTTGCTGATTTGCTGGTTACCTAGACTTCTCGATTTCTGGACAATCAATATTTGTATTTTCTCCGAAAGAATCCTACAACCCTACCCAGCTGGTAGAACTCTGCTCCCTGTCCCCACTAATCATCTTTCCCTCCTACCCAGTGTTGGGGATTGGAAGGGAGGTAGAAGCACTTAATAACTCAAAATAAAGTGGGTTTGTTAAAAAAAATCAAAAGAAAAAAAATTATACTGTCCATAGTCCTATACTGTTCTATGAGATTATTTTCCTTTATCCTAGAGAATTATGGTAGTTAATAATTAAAACTAAGATGAAATTGAGAAATTTAAAGGCTTTGTCTTGCAGACTATCAAAACAGATGCTGAGACTTATGGCCAACTGTTGGGCAGAGTGCATGGAATCTTATGAAAGAAGTGGGAAATAGTAAGAGCTGGAGAGGACAGGAACTCCACAAGGAGAGCAACAGAACCAGAAAATTTGAACACAGGGGTCTTTCCAGAGACTCATACTCCAACCAAGTACCATACATGGAGATAACCTAGAACCCCTGCACAGATGTAGCCCATGGCAGTTCAGTGTCCAAGTGGGTTCCATAGTAATGGGAAGAGGGACTGCCTCTGACATAATCTGATTGGCCTGCTCTTTGATTACCTCCCTCTGAGGAGGGAGCAGCCTTACCAGGCCACAGAAGATGACAATGCAGCCACTCCTGATGAGATCTGATAGACTAAGATCAGAAAGAAGGAGAAGGGGACCTCCCCTATCAGTGGACTTGAGGATGGGCATGCATGAAGGAGGAGGGAAGGTGGTAGCAGGAGGGGAGGAGGGTGGGGTTTATGGGGGGGATACAAAGTGAATAAAGTGTAATTAATAAAAGTTAAAAAAGAAAAAGAAAAAAATAAAATGGCATAGAATTGTATTTCTGGGCAGAATATCTACTTAATATTTATATGGGCTTGGGTTTAAATTACATCAATACACACAGGTACACACTCAGACATCATGAAAAAAAAATGCTCCTAGAAATATAGAGAGTAAATGCAAGTATAAATAATTATTAACATCTTAGTAATAAAATTATTATAGTGTTTATTATTTATCCTGCAACCATATCAATAAAAGAGAAAGATGAGAAAGATACCTGTTAGATTTTTAATATGCCTTAAACTCTGGGGCTGGGTAGAAACTACAACCATAACCTGTCTTTTACCTCCCAGGCCTACATCCCATATCAACTGATGTAATAATTCCTAGTTGTGAAATTGTATCCTCAAAATTACACAGAAATTTTACTCATAATACCTCAAAAATGTGGATTCCTAAACAGTACCTGAACAAATACAATACCAATAAACATTCTAAAATCAAAAATGTATTAAGACAGAGGGGTGTTACTTCATTACTGGGGAAAAGATTAACTTTAAATTATAATTTCAAACATAAAGGCGGATGGACCCACAAATGGTCTATGTAACTGCATTTGCTTTGAGAAGGGTAAGTGCTCATGTCCATAGGACATGCATGGCTAGACATTTATGCGTTGTTTGCTGAAACTTTGCTTTGTAGTGCAAAATTAATGTCGGGGTTGATTGACCCAGCAAAAGGAAAAGGAGGAAGAGAAACTATCTGAGGAAAATACGGGGCTTTTGCAACGATGGGACTTTTTAAATGCTGATGTTATGATTTGTTCAAATTTAAAATAGAAAAATCATACTGCAAGAGGCTAAGGAATACAAATGTTGCATGTTATCGCTCAAATAAGAATACTGGTTTCAAACATTTAGATTTGTGTGTTTAACACAGAGTCTTACAATGGTGAGTTATAACCAAAAGCTACTTCTAATTTGCATTTGTTGTATCTCAGTTTTCTTTTCTTTATTACAATTTGTCCACTTTGTATCCCGGCTGTAGCCCCCTCCCTATGCCCCTCCTATTTCCGCCCCCTCTCTTCTCCTCCCATGTCCCTCCCCCAGTCCACTGACAGGAGAGGTCTTCCTCCCCTTCCATCTGACCCTAGCCCATCAGGTCTCATTAGGACTGTCTGCGTCGTCTTCCTCTGTGGCCTGGTGAGGTTAAGATAGCCATTCTGATAATGGTGAGGGTCTAGGAGTGGCAGACTATGAACCCCCTGCAATTTCACGTGCCCCAACGAGTAGTTAACCCCTGCTCCAGGGACCAGGCAAACAACAGAAGCATTCTCACCATACAAGTCACTGTTGTGCAGGTCACCCTGGGCAGCACCAGGATTTCTGGGACTTTTGTGGTCAGTTGCATCCAGGACCCCCATTGCTGTAGCCCGGATCAGAGAGTCACTAACCCTGGGACCCCTGCACTATCCGCATACTCCAGCCAGTATGAGTGGAGCCCCAGGCCTGGGGACCCTCAGTTCTAGACGTCAGATATTGGATCTGTCCTGCTTTCCTATGGGCAGCATCGGGATTCCTGCAACAGCCTTCCCGACATCCAAGCCACTGTTCTGCATGTCACCCTGTAGAGACCAGGCAAACAGCAGACACACATGGATCAAGATGACACAGCACAGGCGAATCTGAGTGGCAGGAGCTCACAGTCTGGCTGGCCTGTGTGACTCGACTCGGCTCCCATTAGACACACTCTGAGACTGGCACCCACCCTGAGCCATTCAGGGCACCTGCGCACACTCACTTACCCAGGAACTGCACCAGGCCCCTGACCTAAACATATAACCGCCCTCCCAAGCACTTGAATTCTGGCCTTCAAGTCACTCTCCCACACACAGGTGCCTGTGACCTTCCTTCCTAAACTGCATCTGAATCATCAGCACCCATTCTGGAGCCACTGGACCTTTCTCATCTTCCAGAAGACTAAATCTAGTCTCTAGAGACAGATGGACCCAGTTTCCAGTTCAGGCTTCAGGGACAAACAGCCAACACTACAGGCAACCAGCTGGCCAAAGGCCAGTGTAAGAACACAACCAACAAAAACCAGAACATCATGCAACACCCAAATCAATATATATTCTAATGCATCTGAAACACAGAATATGTTAGATCTTAGATCTATGATTAATCAGTTATTGGAGGCACATAAAGAAGAAACAAACAAATCTCTCAAAGAAAAACAGGTGAATATAACCAAATATGCCCTCATGGACGGACAGGAATTCCAAATCAAATGAATAAAGGAAATGGTGCAAGATATGAAAACACAATTAGAATCAATAAAGAAAGCACAAACTGAGAAAATCCTGGAGATGGAAAACTTAGCCAAGAGATCAGGAACCACAGTGGTAAGCATCATCAACAGAGAGAATTTCAGGCCCTAAAGATAAAATTGAAGAAATCGATACATTTCTCAAAGAAAACACAAAAAGATATAGTTCCTGATACAAAACATCCAAGAAATCAAGGACATAATGAAAAAAAAAAAAAAAAAAAAAAAAATACTAGGAATGATTAAAAAGAAGATTTTCAAGAAAATCTTCTCAACTTAAAAAAAAAAAAAGAGAGAGAGAGGGGAGCCAAGATGGCAGCGCCAGGAGAGCACCGTGTTTGAGAAGCAAGACAGCACTGTCCGTGCAGAGACCAGGAGACTGAACTCTAGACCCTGAAACTACATCAATCGTGTTTCCCAGGTGAGGGGAGGCTCCCACGGTGTGGGAATTGGTCAGGTCCACTCACAGCTACCCAGCCAGAACCCAGAAGAAATCCCAGGTAATGCGGGCTTTGGGTCTCCGGGCTGGAGCCGCAAGCCTGCGTGTCCCAATCAATTTCCCAAGCTGATCCGTGAACACAAGGGTGCCTGAGACTGGGAGTCCCAGTCGCAAGAAAACCCCACGGGGAAGCAAAGTTGCCAGCCTGATCACAGGTCACCCAATCTTTCCCCGGAAGGTCTCTGGGATGGCGGATACCCACCACCAACACAACTGGGCTCCTGCCCTGCAGAGAGCTGCACGCTCAGCTCAGCAGTACAGACAAGCTGCGTGCCCCAGTACAACAGGGACTGGGAACTCCTGTCCAGAGAGGACCCCACAGGGAAGGAAGAAACCGTGCAGCTGGGATCACCTAGGGAATGTCTAGCAGCCTGCAGATCGCAAACAGGTGAGTACGCCCAGCCATCACAGATCTGGGCCCAAACAGGGAGCACCGAGTGATTGGAAACTCAGCTCCGGCAGACTAGCAGGTGGGTGCACGCTCCACCAGCCCAGAGGCCTGCTTTGTACCAACTACACCTTACAGGCAGAACTGTGCACCCCAAGACACCAGAGCAGTACTCACCCGCCACAGATTACCTCTTGGGTTCTGGGGCATAGAGCCCCAACCTCAGACCTACAAAAGACCAGGAACCCTGAGATCAACCCCCAGATACTGCTCCAAGGGGCAACCAGTTATCCCTAACAAAACCGACCAAACCACGGGACACACAGGTTACAGCAGTTGATCACTAAATTTACAGCAAGAAACCCAGAAGGAGGGCAGCTGTCTCCAGGACTTCTCCCAGTGAGAGGAGAGCCCTCTCAACTAATCAGGACCACAGTTACTACCCAGGTCTCTATGCCTGAGGTGAGCTGTAGCAACTCCTGAAAAACACCAGACATCCAGTGACTATACCCAAAAACCTGGGAAGGCTTCCTTCAGGAAAAACCATCTTCCTGCCAAAGGGATTCTCTCCACTACAAGAGTCCAGGAACAACCAGAAACTAAATTCAAACAACTAAGATAGCCCAATGGGTAGAGGAGAGCGTAAAAGTTCAACCAACAAAAGCCAGAGCAATATGGCATCTCGAGAACCCAGTTATCCAGGGGCAAATAGCCCTAGACACTCCAGCATAAATGAAATTCAAGGAGATGACCTAACATCCATGCTCATGAAGAAGATAACAGAGGAAACAAATAAAATAAGAAAAGAATTAGAAGAAGAAAAAAAAAAAACAAACAGATCATGGCTATCCGTAGAGAAATGGAAGAAATTAAAGACAAGGAGATTATGGCCATCCATGAAGAAAGCTGCAGCCAAACAGTCTGTGGCCTTTAGAGAGGAAATGCTTAAATCACTGAATGAAATAAAAGATACAGTGGATTGTTCAAACAAACAGCTGAAGGAATTGACAGAAAAACATGAAAATACAGTCAGACAGGGGAAGGAAACCAACAAAATAGCTCAAGACCTGAAGATAGAATTGGAAAAATTAAAAAAAACACAAGTGGAAGAAACTGTGGAGAGAAAGAACTTAGGGAAGAAAGCAGGAACTACAGAGGTTAGCATAACCAATAGGCTACAAGAAATGGAATAAAGAATCTTAGGTGTGGAAGATACAATGGAAGAAATAGATGTATCTGTCAAAGAAAATGTTAAATCTAAAAAATTCCTGACACAGACCATCCAAGAAATTCAAGACAACATAAAAAGACAAAAACTACGAATAATAGAAATAGAGGAAAAAGAAGATTCCCTGCACCAAGGCCCAGAAAATATTTTCAACAAAATCATTGAAGAAAATTTCCCCAACTTAAAGGAGAGACCAATAAGAACACAAGAGGCCTATAGAACACCCAATAAATTAGACCAGAAAAGAAAATCCTCCCGCCACATAATAATCAAAACCGTAAGTATACAGAACAAAGAAAAAAATACTAAAAGCTGCAAGAGAAAAAGGCCAAGTAACATATAATGGCAAACCCATTAGAATCACACCTGACTTTTCAACAGAGACTATGAAAGCCAGAAGGGCCTGGACAGATATCATGCAGACCCTAAGAGAACACAGATGTCAGCCCAGGCTACTATACCCTGCAAAACTCTCAGTCCTCATAGACGGAGAAAACAAGATATTCAATGACAAAAACAAATTTCAACAATACCTACAAACAAATCCAGCATTACAGAAGACACTGGAAGGGAAAATACAACCCAAGAAAGCTAGTTACATTCAAGAAAACACAGGAAATAAATAACCCCACTACAGTAAAACAAAAAGCAACCAATCACACAACCATATGACCACAGCCAACATCAAATTCAAAGGATCTAACAGCCACTGGTCATTAATCTCTCTCAATATCAATGCACTTAATTCTCCAATAAAAAGACACAGATTAACAGAATGGATGCCTAAACAAAACCCAGTAATCTGTTGTATACAAGAAACACACCTAAATCACAAAGATAGAAATTACCTGAGGGTAAAGGAATGGAAGATGGCTTTTCAAGCAAATGGACACAAGAAGCAAGCAGGAGTAGCCATTCTAATATCTGATAAAATAGTCTTTCAACCAAAATTAATCAAAAGAGATGGGGAAGGACACTTCATACTCATGAAGGGAAAATTCCACCAGGAAGACATCATAATCCTTAACATCTATGCCCCAAATACAAGGGCACCCACATTTGTGAAAGAAACATTGATAAAACTTAAACCACACATAGATCCCCACACACTAATAGTGGGAGACTTCAACACCCCACTCTCAACAAAGGACAGGTCAACTAAACAGAAATTAAACAAAGAAACAGTATCTCTAACAGAGGTCATGAATCAAATGGACCTAACAGACATTTACAGAACCTTAGACCCAAACACAAAAGAATTTACCTTCTTCTCAGCACCTCATGGAACCTTCTCCAAAATAGACCACATAGTTGGTCACAAAGCAAGCTTCAACAGATACAAGAAGATTGAAATAATCCCTTGTATCCTGTCTGATCATCATGGAATAAAGCTGGACCTCAGTAACAACAGAAATAGCAAAAAGCCTACACATACATGGAAACTGAACAACTTGCTGCTAAAAAAGACAGCTGGGTCAGGGAAGAAATAAAGAAAGAAATTAAAATCTTCCTAGAACTCAATGAAAATGAAGACACAACATACCCAAACTTGTGGGACACAATGAAAGCAGTGCTAAGAGGAAAGTTCATAGCACTAAGTGCCTTCAAGAATAAATTTGAGACAGCACATTCAAGCAACTTAATGGCTCACTTAAAAACCCTAGAAAAAGAAAAAGCAGACACACCAAGAAGGAGCAGACGGCTGGAAATAATCAAACTCAGGGCTGAAATCAATCAATTAGAAACAAATAAAACAATTCAAAGAATGAATGAAACCAAGAGCTGGTTCTTTGAGAAAATCAACAAGATAGACAAACCCTTAGCCAGGCTAACTAAAAGGCAACAAGACACAATCCAAATCAACAAAATCAGAAATGAAAAGGGGGACATAACTACAGACACTGAGGAAATCCAAGCAATCATTAGGACTTACTTCAAAAGTCTATATGCAACAAAATTTGAAAATTTAAATGAAATGGACAATTTTCTTGATCGATTCCACTTACCAAAGCTGAATAAGGACCAGGTAAATCAATTAAATAGTCCTATATCCCCCAAGGAAATAGAAGCAGTCATCGAAAGTCTCCCATCCAAAAAAACACAGGACCTGATAGTTTCAGCGCAGAATTCTACCAAACATTCAAAAAAGAGCTAACTCCAGTTCTTTTTTTTTTTTTTTTTTTTTTCAATGCAGTTTATTTAGGAACCTTGAACAATCATCTGACCCTGGGGAAAGCCAGCCCACTTTAAATAGCCTCTGGGCAGCCAACCTCAGTATGCCACGTGGGCAATGCAGATAGGTCCACATCCATGGAAGCAAGCCAGATCCTCAGCCTTAGCCAAATGTGGAGTTGTTTGTGACAGAGAGCACTCACCATCGGGAAGGTGGAAGGCGGAAACCAGCTCCATCTTTCAGGGTGGCATTACAGCTCTCTACAGTCCCCCTTTTTTGTTTGGACGCATCAGGCAAGAGTAGAGGTCTGATCTCTGATATTAGAAATAAATTGGGACTTTGTACTGATGTTCATTTAGGTGTCATCCACCCAAAGAGCATCAGACCCATCCGATACCTTTTTCTCAGAGGCGGGACCTGGGGCATCAACCCGCATGCAATCAGACATGCTCTTCTCTGGGTCCAAGGCGGCTGACCCTGAGTGCAGTGCTTAATTTTGGCTTTTTATGGTAGCCAACCATGCTTGGGGAGACTGTCCTGCTTCAATGGCTGTAAAGGCCTGAATGGTCATGGCTGCATTAAGCTGTTGTGAGACTCTAATCTTGCATATATACCACAGGCAAACCAAGGTGACCAACACCAGAAGGCCTGCTAACGCTCCCATGCCGCCCATTCCTTCAGATGATTCATGGCTGCAGCAATCCATGATGATACTCCTGTGGCTAACCATGGCAATGGCCACTCTCAGCTGGTCCATCGTAAAATTCTCCAGTCCAATTACCTAAAATATATCTTGACAATTGTTTAGACAGATTTGCAGCACAGGGAAAGTTCTCATGCTGTATGCTAGTGACACAAAGTCCAACATACGTTCATTGACAGGCAAATTGAGCTATTTGCCATAGGGTATCAATTTGCTCCTGCAAAACCTCTGATTGAACACCATCAAACCTCCTTTTAGTTGAGCATTAATTCCTTTTTGTACATCTAAGGCATGAGATACATTGGCTAAAAGGTTATTCAGGGTCTGAGCAGTCTGCCACGTATGACTCATGGCTAATGCCGTGGTGGTAGCTCAACAGCCGCCAATGAGATAGCAGTAACAATGGCAGCTGTAATTCCAAGATCCCTTTTCTGTCTGAAGAGAGTCATAGCGTGAGGGCATCAACGGGGCACAGGCACCCAGTGAGGCATGTGAGTAACCAGCTAGTAAATTTACTAGCATTACAGCATTGCAATCATTACCACAATTACTTGGCTCTATCTGGCTAATAATGAATAAAAATGGGGATGTAAACAAACAGGTATGGGCTTATAGGAAGTATTATGAGAAGCCTTAACCCCTCGTTGGAACATCCTGCATCAGTTCTAGAACTAGCAGTGGTGGTGTCCGAGGTCTGAGTAGGTTCAGCAGACCATTGCCCCCAGAGGCGGCGTGCTCCATGTAAATTGCCTAACTGCATGTTTTCCTCCACTTTTGAAAGTCATTTAAGGTTCTTAAATTATTTTTTCCTTTTTTTTTTTAATTTTTTTTTCATCAATTACACACTATTCATTCTGCATCCCCCCATAGGCCCCTCCCTCCCCTCCCAACATTCAAAAAAGAGCTAACTCCAGTTCTTTTCAAACTATTCCACAAAATCGAAACAGAAGCAACATTACCAAACTCATTCTATGAAGCCACAGTCACCTTGGTACCTAAACCTAACAAAGATCCAACCAAAAAAGAGAACTTCAGGCTAATCTCCCTTATGAACATTGATGCAAAAATACTCAACAAAATACTCGCAAACCGAGTACAAGAACACATCAAAGATATCATCCACCATGACCAAGTAGGCTTCATCCCAGGTATGCAGGGGTGGTTCAATATACGGAATTCCATCAATGTGATCCACCATATTAACAAACTGAAAGAAAAAAAAACACATGATGATCTCCCTAGATGCTGAAAAAGCATTTGACAAAATCCAACATCCATTCATGTTTAAAGTATTGGAGAGATCAGGGATACAAGGCACATATCTAAACATAGTAAAGGCAATATACAGCAAACCTATAGCCAACATCAAACTGAACGGAGAGAAACTTAAAGTAATCCCACTGAAATCAGGGACAAGACAAGGCTGCCCACTCTCTCCATATCTCTTCAACATAGTTCTGGAAGTCCTTGCTAGAGCAATAAGACAGTTGAAGGAAATCAAGGGGATACAAATTGGAAAGGAAGAAGTCAAATTATCACTATTTGCAGATGATATGATAGTATATGTGAGTGACCCCAAAAACTCTACCAGGGAACTCCTACAGCTGATAAACACCTTCAGCAAAGTGGCAGGATACAAAATTAACTCAAAAAAAATCAGTAGCCCTCCTGTATACAAAAGACAAAAGGGCTGAGAAAGAAATTAGGGAAACAACACCCTTCACAATAGCCACAAATTACATAAGGTACCTCAGAGTAACCCTAACCAAGGAAGACAACGACTTGTATGAAAAAAAAATTCAAGTCTCTGAAGAAAGAATTAGAAGAAGGTATAAGAAGATGGAAAGATCTCCCATGTTCATGGCTTGGCAGGATTAACATAGTAAAAATAGCCATTTTACCAAAAGCAATCTACAGATTCAATGCAATTCCCATCAAATTACCAACACAATTCTTTACAGACCTGGAAAGGAAAATTCTCAACTTCGTATGGAATAACAAGAAACCCAGAATTGCTAAAACAATCCTCTACAATAAAAGATCTTCTGGAGGTATATCCATCCCTGATCTTAAGTTGTACTATAGAGCAACAGTTTTAAAAACTGCATGGTACTGGCATAATAACAGAATAGTGGATCAATGGAACCGAACAGAGGACCCAGAAATAAACCCACACACTTATGGACACCTGATCCTTGAAAAGGCGCCAAAACCATACAATGGAAAAAAGAGAGCATCTTCAACAAATGGTGCTGGTCCAACTGGATGTCTACATGTAGAAAAATGAAAATAGATCCATACTTATCACCCTGTACCAAACTGAAGTCCAAGTGGATGAAAGACCTCAACATAAAACCTGACACATTAAATCGGCTAGAAAAATAAATGGGGAACACCCTAGAACTCATTGGTACAGGAGAAAACTTCCTGAACAGAACACCAACAGCACAGGCTCTAAGAGCAACAATCAATAAATGGGACCTCATGAAACTGAAAAGCTTCTGAAAAGCAAAGGAGACCATCACCAAAACAAAGCAACTGCCTACAGATTGGGAAAGAATCTTCAACAACCCTTTATCTGACAGAGGACTCATATCCAGTATATATAAAGAACTAAAGAAGCTGAAAAACAGCAAACCAAGTAATCCACTTAAAAAATGGAGAACAGAGCTAAACAGAGAATTCTCTGTAGAGGAATACCGAATGGCAAAGAAGCATTTAAAGAAATGCTCAACCTCACTAGCCATTAGGGAAATGCAAATCAAAACAACCCTGAGAGAGGACTCATATCCAGTATATATAAAGAACTAAAGAAGCTGAAAAGCAGCAAACCAAGTAATCCACTTAAAAAATGGAGAACAGAGCTAAACAGAGAATTCTCTGTAGAGGAATACCGAATGGCAAAGAAGCATTTAAAGAAATGCTCAACCTCACTAGCCATTAGGGAAATGCAAATCAAAACAACCCTGAGATTTCACCTTACACCCATGAGAATGGCCAAGATCAAAAACTCAAGTGACAACACATGCTGGAGAGGTTGTGGAGAAAGGGGAACCCTTCTCCACTGCTGGTGGGAATGTAAACTTGTACAACCACTCTGGAAATCAATCTGATGCTTTCTCAGACAACTAGGAATAGCGCCTCCTCAAGATCCAGCCATACCACTCCTAGGCATATATCCAAAAGAGGCTCAAGTACACAAAAAGGACATTTGCTCAACCATGTTTGTAGCAGCTTTATTTGTAATAGCCAGAAGCTGGAAACAACCCAGATGTCCCTCAACTGAAGAATGGATGCAGAAATTGTGGTACATCTACACAATGGAATATTACTCAGCAGTGAACACTAAAGAAATCATGAAATTTGCAGGTAAATGGTGGGATCTGGAAAAGATCATACTGAGTGAGTTGTCCCAGAAGCAAAAAGACACACATGGTATATACTCACTCATATAGACATACAACATAGGACAAACCCACTAAAACCTGTATATTTAAAGAAACTAAGCAAGAGGGAGGACCCTAACTAAAATGTCCAATTCCCATCCGGAAAGGCAAAGAGTGTGGACATCAGAAGAAGAAGAAAACAGGAAACAACCTAGGAACCTACCACAGAGGGCCTCTGAAAGCCTCTGCCCTACAGACTTTCAAAGCAGATGCTGAGCCTGATGGGCAACTGTTGGGCAGAGTGAATGGAGTTTTATGTAAGAACTGGGAAATAGTAAGAGCTGGAGAGAACAGGAACTCCACAAGGAGAGCAACAGAACAAGAAAATTTGAACACAGGGAACTTCCCAGAGACTCATACTCCAACCAAGGACTATTCTTGGAGATAACCCAGAACCCCTGCACAGATGTAGCCCAGGGCAGTTCAGAGTCCAATTGGGTTACATAGTAATGTGAAGAGAGACTGCCTCTGACATAATCTGATTGGCCTGCTCTTTGATCACCTCCCCGTGGGGGGGAGCAGCCTTACCAGGCCATAGTAGAGGACAATGCAGCCACTTTTGATGTGAACTGATGGACTAAGATCAGAAAGGAGAGGAGAACCTCCCCTATCAGTGGACTTGGGGAGTGGCATGCATGCAGAGGGAGGAGGGAGTGTGGGATTGGGAGGAGAGGAGGGAGGGACTTATGGGGGGATGCAGAATGAATAAAGTGTAATTGATGAAAAATTTTTAAAAAAAGGGAAAAAATAATTTAAGAACCTTAAATGACTTTCAAAAGTGGAGGAAAACAGGGAGTTAGTCAATTTACATGGAGCATGTCTCGCCCCTGGGGGCAATGGTCTCCTGAACCTACTCAGACCTTGGACACCACCACTGCTAGTTCTAGAACTGATGCAAGATGTTCCAACGAAGGGGTTAAGGCTTCTCATAATATTTCCTATAAGCCCACACCTGTTTGTTTATATCCCCTATTTTTATTCATTATTAGCCAGATAGAGCCAAGTAATTGTGGTGATGATACTTGCTTTTTTGCCCAATGCTGCAATGCTAGTGAATTTAGGTATGCCCTGGTTACTCGCATGCCTCGCTGGGTGCCTGTGCCCATTGATGCCCCTCACACTATGACTCTCTTCAGACAGAAAAAGGATCTTGGAACTACAGCCACCATTGTTACTGCCATCTCATTGGCGGCTGGTGGAGCTACCACCATGGCATTAGCCATGAGTCATACTGTGCAGACTGCTCAGACCCTGAATAATCTTTTAGCCAATGTAACTCATGCCTTAGCTGTACAAAAAGGAATTAATGCTCAACTAAAAGGAGGCTTGATGGTGTTCAATCAGAGGATTGACCTTGTGCAGGAGCAAATTGATACCCTATGGCAAATCGCTCAACTTGGCTGACAATGAAAGTATGCTGGACTTTGTGTCACTAGCATACAACATGAGAATTTTTCCTGTGCTGCAAATCTATCTAAACAATTGTCTAGCTATATTTTAGGTAATTGGACTGGAGAATTCGATACTACGATGGACCAGCTGAGAGTGGCCATTATCACAGTAAATTCTACCAGAGTGGACACAGGACTAGCCACAGGATTATCATCATGGATTGCTGCAGCCATGAATCATCTGAAGGAATGGGCGGGCATGGGAGCATTAGCAGGCCTTCTGGTGTTGGTCTCCTTGGTTTGCCTGTGGTATATATGCAAGATTAGAGTCTCACAACAGCGTAATGCAGCCATGATCATTCAGGCCTTTACAGCCATTGAAGCAGGACAGTCTCCCCAAGCATGGTTGGCTACCATAAAAAGCTAAAATGTTATGCTCAGGATGCAAGGCTAAGCACTGCACTCAGGGTCAGCCACTTTGGACCCAGAGAAGAGCAAGTCTGATTGCATGCAGGTTGATGCCCTTTGTCCCGCCTCTGAGAAAAAGGTATTGGACAGGTCTGATGCTCTTTGGGTGGATGACACCTAAATGAACATCGGTACAAAGTCCCAATTTATTTCTAATATCAGAGATCAGACCTCTACTCTTGCCTGATGTGTCTAAAACAAAAAGGGGGAACTGTAGAGAGCTGCGTAATGCCGTGCCTTAAAGATGGAGCTGGTTTCCGCCTTCCACCTTCCTGATGGTGAGTGCTCTCTGTCACAAACAACTCCATATTTGGCTAAGGCCTAGGATCTGGCTTGCTTCCATGTATGTGGACCTATCTGCATTGCCCAAGTGGCATGCTGGGGTTGGCTACCCAGAGGCTATTTAAGCTGTGGGCTGGCTTTCCCCAGGGTCAGATGATTGTTCAAGGTTCCTGAATAAACTGCATTGAAAAAAAAGAGAGAGAGAGAGAGTTGTCCTTAAATATACAAGAGGCTTACAGAACACCAAATAGACTAAACCAGAAAAGAAATTTCTCCTGCCACATAATAATCATAACTTTAAGTCTACAGAACAACGGAAAATAGTACAAGCAGCAAGGAAGAAAGGCCAAGTAACATATAAAGATAGACTATCAGAGCCACACCAGACTTATTAACAGAGGCTATGAAAACTAAAAGGGCCTGAGCAGTTGTCATGAAGACACCACTGATACCAACCCAGACTACTATACCCAACAAAACTTTGAATCAACATAGTTGAAGAAAACAGTGTTCCATGAATTAAGTAAATTTAAGCAATGTCTACACAGCAACCCAGCCTTACAGAAGATACTAAAAGGAATACTCCAACCCAGCAAAATCAACTACATCAGAGAAAACACAGAATAAAGACATTCTCAAAACAAAAAAGAAAAAGAAAAAAGTGAACACAAACACAACCACCACCACTCCAACAATTAAAAAATAACTAACATTCATTGGTCACTATTATCTATCAACATCAACAGACTCAATTTTTCCATAAAAAGACTCAGACTAAAAGACTAACAAATCAAAAATCCCTGCTCAGATGTAGCCCATAGACTCAGTCTCCACATCAGTTCCTAATAAGGGGAGTAGGGGCTTTCTCTGGATTGAACTCAGTGGCTGGTTCATTGATCACCTCCCCCTGGGTGGTGAAGCCTTGCCTGACCACAGAGGAAGACATCACCTATCAGTGGACTAGGGCAGGAGCATAGGGGGTGGAGAGGGAAGGAGGGTGGATTTGGGAGGAGACAAGGGAGGGGACACGGCTTGGATAAAATATGAACAAATTATTTATATATCTTCCTGCATATTTTAAATCAAATCTTAATTACTTACATAATCTAACACAATACTATGTAATTTGATATTACTTAGACTATAATGACAAAAGAGTCTGTTTGTTCAGCACAGAAGTAATTTTGTTACAAGTAAATACTTTTGATTTGTAAAATATTGTAATAAATGGTAATAATAAAAATTGTTTTTAAAAATGGGGTACAGTACTAAACAGAAAATTCACAACAGAGGGATATTGAATTATTTGGCTAAGGCCTAGGATCTGGCTTGCTTCCATGTATGTGGACCTATCTGCATTGCCCACGTGGCATGCTGGGGTTGGCTACCCAGAGGCTATTTAAGCTGTGGGCTGGCTTTCCCCAGGGTCAGATGATTGTTCAAGGTTCCTGAATAAACTGCATTGAAAAAAAAAAGAGAGAGAGAGAGTTGTCCTTAAACATACAAGAGGCTTACAGAACACCAAATAGACTAAACCAGAAAAGAAATTCCTCCTGCCACATAATAATCATAACTTTAAATCTAAAGAACAAAGGAAAATAGTACAAGCAGCAAGGAAGAAAGGCCAAGTGACATATAAAGATAGACTATCAGAGCCACACCAGACTTATTAACAGAGGCTATGAAAAGTAAAAGGGCCTGAGCAGTTGTCATGAAGACACCACTGATACCAACCCAGACTACTATACCCAACAAAACTTTCAATCAACATAGTTGAAGAAAACAGTGTTCCATGAAGTAAGTAAATTTAAGCAATGTCTACACAGCAACCCAACCTTACAGAAGATACTAAAAGGAATACTCCAACCCAGCAAAATCAACTACATCAGAGAAAACACAGAATAAAGACATTGTCAAAACAAAAAAGAAAAAGAAAAAAGTGAACACAAACACAACCACCACCACTCCAACAATTAAAAAAAAAAAAAAACTAACATTCATTGGTCACTATTATCTATCAACATCAACAGACTCAATTTTTCCATAAAAAGACTCAGACTAAAAGACTAACAAATCAAAAATCCCTGCTCAGATGTAGCCCATAGACTCAGTCTCCACATCAGTTCCTACTAAGGGGAGTAGGGGCTTTCTCTCGATTGAACTCAGTGGCTGGTTCATTGATCACCTTCCCCTGGGTGGTGAAGCCTTGCCTGACCACAGAGGAAGACATCACCTATCAGTGGACTAGGGCAGGAGCATAGGGGGTGGAGAGGGAAGGAGGGTGGATTTGGGAGGAGACAAGGGAGGGGACACAGCTGGGATAAAATATGAACAAATTATTTATATATCTTCCTGCATATTTTAAATCAAATCTTAATTACTTACATAATCTAACACAATACTATGTAATTTGATATTACTTAGACTATAATGACAAAAGAGTCTGTTTGTTCAGCACAGAAGTAATTTTGTTACAAGTAAATACTTTTGATTTGTAAAATATTGTAATAAATGGTAATAATAAAAATTGTTTTTAAAAATGGGGTACAGTACTAAACAGAAAATTCACAACAGAGGGATATTGAATGGCAGAGAAACACTTAAAGAAATGTTCAACATCCTTAGTCATTCAGGAAATGCCAATCAAAACAACCCTGAGATTTCAGCTCATACCCATAAGGATGACTAAGATATAAATCTCAAGTGACAACACATGCTGGAGAGGATGTGAAGAAAGGGGAACACTCCTCCATTGCTGGTGGGAATGCAACATTGTAAAACCACTTTGGAATTCAATCTGGCACTTCCTCAGAAAATTAGAAGTAGTGCTACTTCAAGATCCTGCTACACCACCCCTAGGCATATACCCAAAAGATGCCCCACCATTCAGTAAGGACAATTGCTCAACCATGTTTTAGCAGCTCTACTAGGAATAGCCAGAATCTGGAAACAACCTAGATGTCCCTCAATGGAGGGATGGATACAGAAAATGTCGTACATTTACACAATGGAATACTACTCAGCAATTACGCAGGACTAGCCACAGGATTATCATCATGGATTGCTGCAGCCATGAATCATCTGAAGGAATGGGCGGGCATGGGAGCATTAGCAGGCCTTCTGGTGTTGGTCTCCTTAGTTTGCCTGTGGTATATATGCAAGGTTAGAGTCTCACAACAGCGTAATGCAGCCATGATCATTCAGGCCTTTACAGCCATTGAAGCAGGACAGTCTCCCCAAGCATGGTTGGCTACCATAAAAAGCTAAAATGTTATGCTCAGGATGCGAGGCTAAGCACTGCACTCAGGGTCAGCCGCTTTCGACCCAGAGAAGAGCAAGTCTGAGTGCATGCAGGTTGATGCCCCAGGTCCCGCTTCTGAGAAAAAGGTATCGGTTGGGTCTGATGCTCTTTGGGTGGATGACACCTAAATGAACATCGGTACAAAGTCCCAATTTATTTCTAATATCAGAGATCAGACCTCTACTCTTGCCTGATGTGTCTAAAACAAAAAGGGGGAACTATGGAGAGCTGTGGAATGCTATGCCTTAAAGATGGAGCTGGTTTCTGCCTTCCACCTTCCCGATGGTGAGTGCTCTCTGTCACAAACAACTCCACATTTGGCTAAGGCCTAGGATCTGGCTTGCTTCCATGTATGTGGACCTATCTGAGTTGCCCACATGGCACGCTGGGGTTAGCTACCCAGAGGCTATTTAAGCTGTGGGCTGGCTTTCCCCAGGGTCAGATGATTGTTCAAGGTTCCTGAATAAACTGCATTGAAAACAAAACAAAAAAAAAGAAATCATGAAGTTTGACTGCAAATTCATGAGGTACTCCAGGTGCAGAAACTCACACATGGTATATACTCACTTAAAAGTGAATATAAGCAATATAATATATGATAAACTTACTAGAATCTATATCCCTAAAGTAGCTAAACAGCAAGGATGCCTCTAGGGAAGATGCTTAACTCTCATTCAGAAAAGCAAAACGATAAAAGTAGGAGAAGACAAGGAACAGGACAGGAAGACTTCCATAGAAGACCTCTGAAAGACTCTACACACCAGGGTATTGAAGGAGATGCTGAGGCTCATGGCCAAGCTTTGGGTAGAGTGCCAGAATCATTGAGGAGGGAGAGGGAGATGGAGGAACCTGGAGGAGACAGGAACTCCCCTCCAGATGGAGGGAGAACAGCAGAACCAAGATCCCTGGGCCCAAAGGGGGGTGCGAGGGGCACACAGAGACCTATGCTCCAACTAAGGACCATGCAAGGAGAGAACCTTGACCCCTAAGCCCATTGGCTGCTCAGTTTCCAAGTGGGTTTCCTGTGAAGAGTACAGGGGTTCTGTACTCTGTACTCTGTACTCTGTACTTCTCTGAGGTGAAGTCAATGATTGCCTTCCCCTGGAGGGAGGTGCTGCCTTGCCAGACCAGAGAGGAAGATGGCACAGCCAGCCTTGGTGAGACCTGATGTGTTAAGGTTGGATAGAGGGGGAGGTCCTCCTTTATCAAGGGACTGGGGAGAGGGCATTGGGGAGAGGAGAGTGTGAGGAGAATATATATATTAATTCTTTCTCTTCTCTAGTTAATGTTTTATATTTTCATCATATATTCTATTTATATTTGACAGCAGTCAATACAGATAGCAAATAGGAGATTATTTAAGTAGCTTTACTGTGATATAATTTATGTATAAACCTGAAAATATCAATTCACAAAATGTGATGAGCTTGAGTAAATTTCCATTCATGAGTACCTATCACAAAACACTGTTAAAATAAAGAAAATATGTATAACCATTTTTAATAAAAGAATGTTGAAACATAAGAAATAAATTTCCCAACAGATCATTATGATAATTGTTGATTTAGAACCAAGTATCTAGCTCCGAAATCATAAGCATCTAGGTGACATTATATAAATTGAGCGAGTTTTATTTACCATTTAGGCATATATTAAGATAGATAGATAGATAGATAGATAGATAATGTATTTAACATGTGATTTTTAAAAATGTGTTTTTAATTAAAGAAGAAGCAATAACGAAGATTATAGAAAATTCTGCAAGTGTATTTTAATTAAAACTTTTATAGTGGTAGGACAGTGAAGCAGATTACTAGCACTTTTTTTATTGAAGTTTAGTATCAATTCACAGGAATTTTCAACCTGTGCTAAAAATAGTGAGATAGATAGGACACAATGTGTTACTATTGTTTTGTCAACTTCACATACCATTCAATTTCCTTCTTAATGTTTCTGCATATACTGTTCAAGGAGAATTGCTAATTAATATATGCATGGGAATAAAGTGTTTGTTTTCTTCACCAGTGTTGCCGCTGATAAGTTTGCCACCCTCCAGGGGAAGGCAAATTACCCAAACATATGTGGGAAGCACAAAGTGGACTTGATAACTGGGAAATAAAAGGCCTAATTTATTTCTCTTACTCCTATTAGCCTTGGTCAGTGAAGCTTTTGCTTGCTCTGGGTGACAGCTAATACAGAGGGTCATAACTGATCAAAATGCTAAAATAAGTGATGTCTGGGTACTCATACCGAAAAGGAACATCTCTGTAACACCTTTCAAAGCTTTATAGATGACCAAGGAATTGATGAAAAGAGAGATCCGGAAAATAGGAAGGAGTGCTTTGAAATCAGGTCATCTGGACAGGCTGCTCCTGTAGCACCTATGATCTCACAGCATTAGTGTTCTCCTGTAGGAGTAACACAGAACATCAATATTCCTTCAGGCAGGGGCTTCTGAGGTCCCACGTGTTCCAAAGAGGTTATTAACCATTAATTACTGTTGGGTATTTTAGTCAGGGTTCTTGAGAGGGACAGAACTGATAGAATGAGTCTATCTACATAAAACAGGGATTGGAATGGTATATGCACTGTGCTCAAGCTAATCTAATAATGGCTTTCCAACAAGGAAAAGGCTATGAATCCAGTAGTTGTTCAGTCCATAAGAATGGGTGTCTCCCGCCACTGCTAGTTCTAGAACTGATGCAGGATGTTCCAACGAGGGGGTTAAGGCTTCTCATAATATTTCCTATAAGCCCACACCTGTTTGTTTACATCCCCCATTTTTATTCATTATTGGCCAGATAGAGCCAAGTAATTGTGGTAATGATACTTGCTTTTTTTGCCCAATGCTGTAATGCTAGTAAATTTACTAGCTGGTTACTCACATGCCTCGCTGGGTGCCTATGCCCGTTGATGCCCTCACGCTATGACTCTCTTCAGACAGAAAAGGGATTTTGGAATTACAGCTGCCATTGTTACTGCCATCTCATTGGCGGCTGTTGGAGCTAGCACCACGGCATTAGCCATGAGTCATACTGGGCAGACTGCTCAGACCCTGAATAACCTTTAGCCAATGTAGCTCATGCCTTAGATGTACAAAAGGAATTAATGCTCAACTAAAAGGAGGTTTGATGGTGTTCAATCAGAGGTTTGACCTCGTGCAGGAGCAAACTGATACCCTATGGCAAATCGTTTCAACTCGGCTGTCAATGAAAGTATGCTGGACTTTGTGTTACTAGCATACAACATGAGAATTTTTCCTGTGCTGCAATTCTGTCTAAACAATTGTCAAGCTATATTTTAGGTAATTGGACTGGAGAATTCAATACTACGATGGACCAGCTGAGAGTGGCCATTGTCATGGTAAATTCACCAGAGTGGACGAGACTGCCACAGGATTATCATCATGGATTGCTGCAGCCATGAATCATCTGAAGGAATGGGCGGGCATGGGAGCGTTAGCAGGCCTTCTGGTGTTGGACACCTTGGTTTGCCTGTGGTATATATGCAAGATTAGAGTCTCACAACAGCGTAATGCAGCCATGACCATTCAGACCTTTACAGCCATTGAAGCAGGACAGTCTCCCCAAGCATGGTTGGCTACCATAAAAAGCCAAAATGTTACGCTCAGGATGCGAGGCTAAGCACTGCACTCAGGGTCAGCCACCTTGGACCCAGAGAAGAGCATGTCTGATTGCATGCAGGTTGATGCCCCAGGTCCCGCCTCTGAGAAAAAGGTATCAGATGGGTCTGATGCTCTTTGGGTGGATGACACCTAAATGAACATCGGTACAAAGCCACAATTTATTTCTAACATCAGAGATCAGACCTCTACTCTTGCCTGATGCATCTAAAACAAAAAGGGGGAACTGTAGAGAGCTGCGTAATGCCGTGCCTTAAAGATGGAGCCGGTTTCCGCCTTCCACCTTCACGATGGTGAGTGCTCTCTGTCACAAACAACTCCACATTTGGCTAAGGCTGAGGATCTGGCTTGCTTCCGTGTATGTGGACCTATCTGCATTGCCCACGTGGCATGCTGAGGTTGGCTACCCAGAGGCTATTTAAAGTGGGCTGGCTTTCCCCAGGGTCAGATGATTGTTCAAGGTTCCTGAATAAACTGCATTGAAAAAAAAAAAAATGGGTGTCTCAGCTGGTCTTCAGTATATGTTAGAATGCCTAAAAAGTAGTTCCAGAGAAAGAATGAACTTGACTCCAAGAATATAGACAAGCAGGCAAAAAAAAGCAAAAACTTCCTTCTTCTGTGATATTGTTATGGTGTGCCACTGGAATGTGTGCCCCAGGTAAAGGTGAATATTAAACACACAGATTAAAATGGGTTTTCTCAAGTCAAATAATTTTATTTTAAAAGAATTCCCCACAAGTGTACTTTGCGTTTTACTTATTTCCAGATGTAGTCAAATTGACAACCAAGAATAGTCATCTACAAGAAAAGATATCACACCCTCTGGCAATGCACGAAGAGACAGCTTGTTGCTGCTGTTGCTCCTATATTAGTCGGGGGCAGAGCAGATGACAGTCCTTTGTTCATCCTACCAAGGCCCAAGCTACAGGCATGGAAACACGCCCATATGGCAAGGGCAGTCTTTGCAGACATGCAAAGCCCTGCCTGCCATTGTAGGTTTAAAATTTCTGAACACTCACTTTATTTAAGGTTCTTAAACGCCTCTACTTCCCATCTACCCTCAATCTCTGCCATCCTGTGTAGGCGATTAAGCAGAGAACTGTAGGTCTTTTAGCTACTTCCTGCTCATTAGGGCTTTTGGGTTCTTTGGGGATATACCATTCTCACTCATCAGGATACCAGCAGTCCACTCAAACAGTAAAGCAGCAAACCTCAGCAGCAGCAGCAGCAGAAAACAGCAAGCAACAGTAGGAGCAGCAGTATTACCACTCAGCAAGATGGACAAGACTCTACCCAAATGGCAGGAGTCTGCCAAAGTAGCAAGACAGACAAAACAACACAAGTGTTCTCTGGAGCATTTGTCTCTGTGGAAACCAGCAAAGGCTGGGGAGAAAAGGACAGTGTGGTTCTGTCGTACAGTCAGCTGGAGGCCAGAGCTCTAAACACTTTCCCTCCATCCCAACCCTCTTATTCTCAGAAACTGGGCTGTTGTCTCAAATCCAAAGTTGGCCAGTGTCTCCATTCAGTGACTCCTTTATGTTTATATGATGTTTTGTCTGTGTTGCTGTTTAGAGTAAATAAAATGTTTATATAATGGAGAAAGAATACCAACAAAGGAATGTGAACCATTGCAAAGCACAGCAATACTAAAAGAATTTTCTCACTTTCTTTGGGCTTTTATTTATCCCTTCTCAGAGTCCACATAAGGATATTTTTCAGCTGACAAAAAGCATAACCCTCATTCGAGGTAGTTTCCAACAGACAGACATCATGCACTTTTTTCAAGGGGGCTGTTTTCTGAGGAGGAAACATTCCCACATCCCACACTTGGGGAAAAACAAAACAAAACATACAAACAAAAATCTTCCTGTGACACAATCTCAGTTTCTTTTGGAAACTGAGTTTCCAAAGAAACCAGAAACTTCCATTTCATATATCCATGCAGTGCACTGGAGAAGAAAGATGAACAAGACCTGTGGGTCTCCATGCCACCATGCACAGCACAGGCAGCCTTTGGATTCCTGAATGCCATAATGCCACACACAGACCCACAACAGCATGGCCAGCCTGCTGTGGGAGAGAAAAAGAAGTGGAGCATCTTGAGCATTATCAATAGAGAGGAAACTGGAGACTTCAGGGTGGAGAGAAGTAGCTTGCTGTGAGTGGCTAGCCCCACCTGCTGGGCCATGTTGAGCTACCACTGATGGCCATGTCTGGGTCCATGGCTATGCAGCAGTAGAAGTAGGTGGTCTTAATATCCATGGTGCATGTTATCAATAGAGAACATGGGGATGTCTCAGGTGAAGGCAGCCTTCTGCAGACCTTACCGATATCCAGCGGCTGTGCAGAACTGGTCCTACCCATCACTGGCTGCAGTGCTCTCCAGAGCTGGCCCCATTTCTCACCAGTGGCAGTATTAGGGAGGGCAGATACTGCACCTTGCCCAGGCAACACAGTGGAGCTGGCCCTAATGTGAGGAGGGACGGGCAGCCCACAAGGGTATACGTGTGGAGACATTGCCTTCCACTTGTCTGTCATGAGGTTGTGTAGGTACAGAAGGTGATGTCATCTGATCCACCTGATTGTTGCTATGAGCAGTTGCTATGAGTTCTGACCTAGGGGTCCTGAGGGCTGGCGAATTGGCCATGTTCATGGCAGGCTGCTGCACTACAAAGCACAGGCCCTGAACCTCAGCTGGGCAGCACAGTAGGGCTGGTCCTGGTTGAGGTGGGAGCATGAGTCAGCCCCACATGCAGGGGGGTGGGTGGGAAAGCTGGCCTTACACCTTGACTTAGTAACACTGTGGAGCTGGCCCTGATGAAGAAGGTGCAGGTGAACCAGCCCTGAGTTCTGTGAATTTTCTTGATAAATAATTTAAAGGTTTTCTGTTAACATACAGTAAAATTTGAATGTAGCTGTCTAATAATTACATGTGTGCTTTTAAAGTTATTCAAGTTCACTCTTTTAATAAAGGGAAAGAAATGTTAATTAAATAAGGTGCATTTATGCTGGCAACATTAGAAAAAAGGATAAAGGGGCATTCCAGGCAAGCATGATGAATTAATATGAGCCCAAAAGTACATGGAAAACCTGAGAGATTAAAACAACACAGGTTTGTCCTCAAACCCCTACCTACATGCTACAACCCTTTCTCATACAAACACATCACATACATACCTGATTATAAAAGAGAATAAAAATATTAAGGTACACATGGAGAAAAAAAGCACACTCAATTGGTGTTCTCTGTAAGTTGATTCTTACAATTTAGAGTCAGCATGGATTGCAATAAAGGGGTCTTTAGCACAGTTACTAATAGAAAAGTGAGCTCTGCCATCACTGCCAATTTGAATTTTAATTCCAGTGCAGTTGCCATCAATTTTATCTCCTAAAATGACATCACAGTATGTGCCAGCAGGAAGACCAGTCTGTAAAGTTGTGGATAAAGACCTGAAAGAAAAGTTAGTATTCAATTTAAAACTGACCAAGTCAAGTGTAGGAAAGTCTAGTATCAACAGAAGAATAAATGCCTCTACAATGTACTGTGTAACACTAAGTGTGAGATACTCAGTGACAAAATCCAAACACCTAGTCCAGGCCAGTGTAGATGAGAGAATTCTGTATACCAAAGGCATCTTTTAAAATGCTTGTTGAGTAATCAGTCTGTGGTGACTGTTACCAGACAATGAAGTTGAGATATCTAAGTGAAGCTCAGTAGCAAAGCCCTCCTCTGATGGCCATAGTTCCCTCAAAGCTGTCCTCAGCTGGAATTAAATGTTGAAGACTTTTAAAAATGTTGATAGCAATACTTCTTCAAAAGTTCCTAGCTTACATGATGTCAAAAGTGACACTCTAGAAGTAAATGTAACCTAGCATTTCTTTTTTTCTTTTATATTTTGAGATTTAATATAATTGTATTATGACTTCCTTCCTTTTCCTACAAACCCTCCCATGTACCCCTCCTTGCTCTCTTTCACATACATATAGCATCTTTTTACACTTTTTTTAGTTACTTTTTATTTTTTATATTAATTACAGGTTATTTCCTTTGTCTCCCAGCCGTAGCCGCCTACCTCATTCCCTCCCAATCCCGCCCTCCCTCCCTCGTCTTCTCCCTGCCCTTTCCAAGTCCACTAACTGCTTCTCCAACCAAGGACCATGTATGGCTATAACCTAGAACCCCTGCTTGGATATAGCCATGGTAGCTCAGTATCCAAATAGGTTCTCTAATAAGGAGAACAAGGACTATTTCTGACATGAATTCAATAGCGAGCTCTTCCACTCCCCTCCCACGAGGGAAGAGCAGCCTGGCTAGGCTACAGAAGAGGACAGTTCAGCCAGTCCTGAGGAGCTAGGGTCAGATGGAAGGGGAAGAGGTCCTCCCCTGCTGGGCATTTCTTTTGATTTATACACAAAATTGATTCTGCTTCTCCTAAACAACTAGTTGTGTATTCTTGCAACAACAACAACCAAAAGGTATGGACTATCTTCCTTGCATGTTTGGTTTTGGTCATTAAAACATAGCTCATGCTAAGAGGCTCTCAACTGAATCGAAAGCTGACTTTGGATTTGGACAGTTCACCTGTAGTGTTGAGCCACAGTTTTACAGATGAAAAAAAAATGATTGAAGAAGATGTACAGGAGATAAAGGACAATAAAAAAGTTTTAGAAGCCAAATTAAAAAAGATCACCTGCAGAAAATTATAGAACAGGAACAAGTACACAAAATCTTTTAAACTATCCCAAGCAATAGAAACTCAAAGAGTGTATATTAGTATATTGAATAAAAACTATACTCGGTATTCATAACTAGTGGGAAAAGTACTCCAGTCCTAATATACATTGTTTAATTGACATTAAAACTTATCTTTACTATTTGTGTGCTTTGCAGAAAGTGCCAAATGAGCACATACATAGGAATATATTAAGAATGTGATGAAAGATCTCAAAAGCAAAATTTTATGCAAAGAATGAAAGAATATAAAACCAAGGAACACTTTGTCTTCTATCATCTCAGTATTCATTTTGTGTCTTAAATCCTTCAGATTAATGTAAGAAAAATATAAGTGAACAGAAAGAGGGATCCAAATAAATTGCAGTATTAACAACTATTTTAAGTGACATCCACTTACCAATCATCATTATTAAAGACAATGAATCCTCAGTTTCCTCTGCCAAAAACTACTTAGTTGCTGCCATTATCCCACCAGTTTGAGAAAGGCTGAGCATTGACTACGTTTCTGAAGGCAAGCATGTTCCTGAAAGCACAACGTCATATAAAATGCTGGCGTCCTTAAATACCCACAATTTAAAATACAGGTTAAACAGCTTATTAGACAGGAGCTGGAGGAGGCAGGCTCACCTTATTTGACACCATCGATGTTCACATGTTCACAGGCCAAGTCATTGCCACAAGTGGTGTCTGGATTAATGGTCACCTCTTTGGTGGCTCCATTGTTATTAGGTGGTCCAACCCGGTCATTAACGTCCTGAATTACTAAGAGAAATTGATCATTTGATTGCATGTATCTGTCTCTTTCCACAGAAAACTAAAGCCAAGCCTATTGTGCTAATTCCATCTCTTTTGTGTCTAAGTTTTTTCTAAGTTCTTCAATGTTTTACAGACCTTCACTGAGTCGTTGACTGATGTGAAAATTCAGGTTCTCTACGACCATCTTTAAAACATCAGAAACAATTTACAAACCTCTTATTTTATGCTCGGTGTCACTAGAAACTCTCCAACGTTACAGGAATGAGAGAAAGAGAGTCAGAAACACTAGCATTAAAGAAAAGGCTCCAGTTACTACCCGAACAATCTCCATTATGATACATCACATGACTGTGCCTTAATTTATCCATAAAACAAAGAAGTAGTTTTTGGCTAGTATAAACATCAAAAAACAACTATGAAACTGTGTTTACTATAACAGTTTCCAACTTATAATATTTGATTCTCACCACCTGCTGGTAAAGTGTACTAATAAAATATCCTGACTTTTCTTACTAAGTAGAAGAAAGTATAAATGCTCATTGTATAATGGCAGAAATTGCAAGTAAGTTTCTGAAAACTAAACCACGTATTCTACCCATAAAAGCCCCTCAACAATAAAAGTGATTTCAATAAATAACCAAAAGACTCTCACCTTGTAAAGAAAACTTAAAAAATTATTTGTCTGATTTATAGAGATTTATGTTTTATATTTGATGTTTATATATGAGTTTAGTCTCTTCCAATGAAATAGAAAAGGTCACATAACATTTTAGGTATCTGACAGTCTTAATTTTTGGTTTAGTTTTGAAAATGTTTAAATTTATCCAATGAATTCACACATATATATAGATTGGTCAGCCAATTAGTGTTCCATAATTCTCATACATTTCCATCTATTATAGTTCCCTTAGTTAACTTCTAATCAGATGCTTTCTCATTTCATGAAGAAGAAAATATTTTACATATGCCAATATTTGTTATACCATTGGCAGAAAGGGTTTTTGAAATATTCTTTTGTATTAATAGATACGTTTCTGTGTCAACTCTGTGTATGAGTCAAACATACCACTTTGCATTCTGTACATTGTTCTTACTTTTTCTCTTTTTTATTATTAGGTACTTCTTCAGTGTCCTTACTTTATAAAAATGTAGTGAATAATAATTAGTATCATATGCTATAATTTCATGTGAAGTTAAAACAGAATCTCTTTCTTTTCTGGATCAAAATACAGTTTGAATAAATCCAACACTTACTTGTCCATTCTGGAAATTTCTTTGCCAACGGTAACTTGACATAACTCTTGTGAATCCATAAGGATGAGCCAACATGAATTCCACAGCCATTTTGTACATCCTGAAAGTTTCAAAATGGTATGAAAGCAGAAGTATAGAATTTATTGCTGTCAATAAGGGCGGTTATACAGCAGTACGGAACATTTTCCTACCTAGCATCCCAGAATGTCAAGATGGAGGCTCCTCCAGCACCATGTCCTCACTGGTTATCGTGGTTATCCACAAACACAAAGGCTCTGTCAGAAGGCATCAAACCCCAACCTTCTCCCCAGTTCCTGCATTCAAAAAGAGCAAGTTGTTCCCATCAAGTGATTAGGATCTAAATTTGGATGTGGACTTGCATTGCCCACGTGGCATACTGAGGTTGGCTGCCCAGAGGAAAGTGGGCTGGCTTTCCCCAGGGTCAGATGATTGTTCAAGGTTCCTAAATAAACTGTTGTCTGATTACATAAATTTGCTTATGACATTTGTCAATAAATGACATTTCCATAAGTCTAACTTTCATATCCATATTTATAATAATATTTTCTATGATAATATACATAGGATAATGTTCACATTTAGGTCTAAGAACACAATTTTTGGTATTAAATATTATTATTCATTGTATTAAATTAAGATAAACTTGAGAAATAAAGCATTCATGCTAAATGATACAGACTAGAAATCTGTATTTAAGAATATGTTGTTATAATAGAAATATTCAAAATTTCCAATTAATTTTATGTAAAGCAAGTAATTTCATAGTGTTGGCAAATTTTAGGATAATTTATAATAATAATAATAATAATAATAATAATAATAACAACAAAATTTCTTTTGACTGTAGGCAAACATTCCTGGGATCTAATAGACTCATCACAAACAAGCAAAATGTTACTTTGTATTTTCAGAGCTATGTGGTGATGACATGCCAAATGAAAAAGAGGAGCAATTGCGGTTTAGAAAACAATGTGTAACCAATATTAAACTATTCAGATTGTATAAAGAATGGTAGAAGATATAACTTATTGATGCCAAATGATGAAAGACCTAAGATATATCAAATGGTGAAATGGTGTATATTTACTTTAAATAGGACATCTTCTCACTGTTGTGATCCATAAGCAGGCATCTCTATGGCCAGCCCCAAGGGACCTAACAAACCGAATATCAGGCATCTGTGAAGCCATCTATGGACCACCTGGAACCACCTCCGCATGCTCTGGGTCACCTTATAAGAGAGCTCGAAGCTCCTCCTCTTTCTCTTTCTCTCCTGCCTTGTCCAGAGTCAGTCTCGGTGACCCCTTCCCTCTTTCCTTTCCCCTTCTCTTCCCCCTTCCCTCCCCTTCTCCTAATAAACCTCCCATGTGGAATCGGCCACATGGTGTGATTCGTGAACTGCCTTGTAACTCTCATCTTGCACGATTTCTAACACTCACCATTCCACTTGCCGATAAGTGTGTCAAGTTTTGCTCCAAAACTGAATTCAGTCACATGACCATTTCCAAAGTACTCACTACCTTTAATTGCCTTACCACCCATCTACATACATACACACACATATATTTATTTTATAAATTTATAAATCATTATAATATAAGAATATAAGAGGGACATATTTTCGTATATAAGAATTTTTATTTACATAATTATTTTTAAAGGAGTTTTTGAAGGAGATATGACTTCACTTACACCAACATTGTTGCATCTTGTCACCATGTCCTTGAATTCATCTTCGTTTCCAGACCTTGTGCAAATTTTGTAGCTAATTAGCTGGTTTCTTTCCCACCAAGGCCTGAAAGGATTGTGAACCACAATATTTTCATTGGCTGGGGAGACCTACAGACAAAACAATAACAATCAGCTGGAGATAATGGCTTACTGCTCACACGTAAATTCTGTAGAAGCCTGTCTATGACTCGATGGTACCTCTCAACCTGTCAACATGCAGTTCTGCTGCATTATTACAACAAGCTGAAAACTTGAGAGGACATTGCTGGGGTCCTGCTGAGGTCCTATAACAAAAGATAAAGGTGCCATCCCCCCAAAAAAAGAATTTTCTGCCTCAGGAAAGTCATGTATGATGTGAAACTGTGCTCCAGACACACATGTCTTGATTGGAATACTCTTTTATGTTAACACAATAATAGTTTGGTTTAAATTCTGATTAAACCTTACCTGCACCCCTCCAAAACTTTTGGAAGCTAAGTCTCTCACATTCCTTTGCAATATCAACCCAGCGCCACTCAAACAGGTGGACAATAGCAGTCTGCCTGTACGTGGGTCATGTTGAGCCCAGCAGAACCCAATGAGGGAAAGCAGCAGGAAGAACTTCATTTTGCTATGATGTCGTCAGTGTTCTTTTTAGTGCCTATATATATTCTGCAAAAGTTATGCTCCACAATGTCAATATTAAAGAATAAATATTTACAGAATAAGCTTTTTATTTGTAATCTAAAAGATTTTCAGTGAGTATGTGAACAGGTGAAGAACTTTCCAGAAACTCTCATGGAAAATAAACTGGAAGACTTATTGCTCTAGGTAGAACTTCCAGTACAATATCAAAGAGATATGGAGATAGTGGGCAACCTTGTTTTATCCCTAATTTTAGTGGGATTGCTTTGGGTTTCTCTCCATTGAGTCTGATGTTGGCTACTGGCATGCTGTATGTTGCTTTAATTATTATGTTTAGCTTTGTATCCTTGATCTCTCCACAACTTTTATCATGAAGGGGTGTTGGATTTTGCTAAAGGCTTTTTCTGCATCTAATGAGATGATTGTGTGATTTTTTTCTTTCAATTTGTTCATATGGTGTATTACCTTGATGGATTTTCATATGTTAAACCATCCCTGCATTCTTGGGATGAATCATATTTTGTTATGGTAGATAATATGTTTGATATCTTGTTCTTGAATTCGGTTTGCAAGTATCTTTTTTTTTTTTTTTTTTTTTATTATTAGTTACATTTTATTAACTCTGTATCCCAGCTGTATACAGCTCCCTCATTTCCTCCCAATCCCATCCTCTCTCCCTCATCTCCTCCTCCCTGCCCCTTCCAAGTCCACTGATTGGGGATGACCTTTTTCATCTGACCCTGTTTTATCAGATATCTTTAGGACTGGCTGCAAAATCCTCCTCTGTGGCCTAACAAGACTGCTCCTCCCTTGAGGGGTGGGGAGGTCAAAGAGCCTGCCATTGAGTTCCTGTCAGAAATAGTCCCTGTTCCCCTTACTATGGGAAACCAATTGGTTACTGAGCTACCACGGGCTACATCCAAACAGAAGTTCTAGGTTATATCCATACATGGTCCTTGGTGGAGTGTCAGTCTCAGAAAAGACCCCTATGCCCAGATATATTTGGTTCTTGTAGAGCTCCTATCCTTTCCAAGTCATACTAACTCCCCCTTCTTTCATATGATTCCCTGCACTCTGCCGAAGGTTTCGTATGGTTTAAAAGTATCTTATTAAGTATTTTTGTATCAATATGTTCATAATGGAGATTGGTCAGAAGTTTTCTTTTTTTGTTAAGTCTTTGTGTGGTTTAGGTATCAGGGTGACTGTGGCTTTGTAGAATGAGTTTGGTAATGTTCCTTCTGTTTCTATTGTCTGGAATAGTTGAGGTGTATTGGTATTAGTTCTCCTTTGAAAGTCAGGTAGATTCCATGCCATCCAGCCCCAGATTTTTGTTGTTGTTGTTGTTGTTGGGAGACTTTTGATGACTGCTTCTATTTCGTTGAGTGTTATAGTGCTGTTTAAACTGTTTACCTGTTCTTGATTAACTTTAGTAGGTGAAATCTATTATAAAAATTATCAATTTTGTTCAGATTTTCTAATTTTGTGGAATATAGGCATTTAAAGTAAGACCTATTGATTTTTGGATTTCCTCAATATCTGTTGTTTTGCTCCCCTGTTCATTTCTATTTTGTTAATTTAGGTACTGTCTCTCTGTCTGTAAGTGAGTTTGGTTAGAGGGTTGTCTATCTTAATTTTTTCAAAGAAAAACTCTCGGTTTTGTTGATTTTTATATGGATTATTTTTGTTCCTAATTTATTGATTTCAGCCCCGATTTTGATTATTTCCTGTCATCTGCTCCTCTTCAGTGTGTTTGCTTCTTTTCAGTCTAAAGCTTGTAGGTGACCTGTTAAATTGATAATGTGGTTTCTCTCTAATTTCTTTATGAAGGCACTTAATGCTATGAACTTTACTCTTAGCACTAATTTCTTGTTGTCCCATAAGTTTGGGGATTGTGCCCTCATTTTCTTTCAATTCTATGATATATTTAATTAGTCTCTTCATTCTTTTCCTCACACAGTTATCCTTCAGTGGGGACTTGTTCAATTTCCATGAGTCTAGGCTTTTTGTTGTTTCTGTTGTAGTTGAGGTTAGCTTTAATCCATGGTGATCTGATAAAGAACAATGGATTAATTCAGTTTTTGTGAGTCGGTTGAGGTTTGCTTTGTTACCAACTGTATGGACAATTACAGAGAAAGTTTTTTGTGGTGTTGAAAAAAAGCATATTCTTTTGTTTTTGTGTGAAAAGGAAATCAAAGAGATATAAATCAGAAAGGAAGAAGTTAAAGTATTACTATTCACAGATAATATGATAGTATACATAAGTGACTCCAAAGATTCTACCAGAGAACTGTAGCTGATAAAATCCTTCAGCAAAGTGGATGGATACCAGATTAACTTTTAAAAACTTAGTAGCCTTCCTGTATACAAATGACAAATGGGCTGAAAAAGAAATTAGGGAAAACACACCCATAACAATAGCCAAAAATAATATAAAGTATCTAGAGGTAAATAACCAAGGAAGTCAAAGACCTGTTTGACAAAAACTTCAAGTCTCTGAAGAAAGAAATTAAAGAAGACACCAGAAGATACAAAGATCTCCCATGCCCATGGATCAGCAGGATTAAGATAGTGAAAATGACCATTCTATCAAAAACAATCTACAGATTCACTTCAATCCTCATCAAAATACAAACAAAATTTTCAATAAACCTTGAAGGAACAATTATAAATGTCATATAAAAAATAACCCAGAATAGATAAAACAATTGTATACAATAATAGAACTTCTTCATATCTGAACTAAAGCTATACTACAGAGCAATAGTAATGAAAACTACATGGTACTTGCATACAAAAACTGTGGTTACTCAGAGGAATCCAATCAAAGACACAGAAATAAAATTATACACCTATGCACACCTGATTTTTGACAGAGGAAAGACAGCATTTTCAAGGAATGGTGCTGGTCTAAGCATTTGGTTGGAGTATCAGTCTCAGAAAAGACCCATGGGCCCAGATTTTTGGTTCTGTTGCTCTCCTTTTGCCCAAATTTTGGCTATGAGTCTCAGAATCAGTTTCAATACCCTGCTGGGTAGAATCTTTCAGAGGTCCTCTGTGGTAGGCTCCTTTCCTGTTCCCTGTTTTCTCCCTCTTCTCATATCTATCACATTTGCCCTTCTGAATGAGGATTGAGCATCTTACCCAAGGTCTTCATTCTTGCTTAGCTTCTATAGGTGTGCAGATTTTAGTATGCTTATCTTATATTATATGTCTAATATCCAATTATAAGTGAGTATGTACCATGTGTGTGTTTCTTATTCTTGGTTACCTCACTCAGGAACCCTCCTCGATTGCTGGTGGGAAAGTAAAGTTGTACAATCACTTTGAAAATCAATCAGGCTCTTTCTCAGAAAACTAGGAATAGTGCTACCTCAAGATCCATCTATACCATACCTAGGCATATATCTGAAATATGCTCAGTTATACAGCAAAGACATTTACTCAACCATGTTCATAGAAGTTCTGTTCATGATAGCCATAATCTGGAAACAACCCGGATGTCCCTGAATGGAGGATAGATACAGAAATTTTTGTACATTTACAAGATTTTCAGCTATTAAAAACTAGGAAATCATGAAATCTGCAGACAAATGGTGGGATCAAGAAAATATCATCCTGAGTGAAGCAACCCAGTAGCAGAAAGACACAAATGGTATATACTCACTCATAAGTGGTTATTAGACTTATAATATAGGATAAACATACTAAAATCTATACTCCTAAAGAAGCTAAACAACAAGGTAGACCCTAGGGAAGATGCTCAATCCTCATTCAGAATGGCAAATGTGACAGACATTGGAAGCAGGAGAAGATAGAGAACAGGACAGGAGCCTACCACAGACGGCCTCTGAAAGACTCTTCTGATCGAGATATCAAAGCAGAGGCTGAGACTCATAGCCAAACTTTGGGCAGAGCGCATGAAAAAGGCGGGGGATAGAAAGATCAGGAAGGGACAGGAACTCCAAAAAGAGACCAACAGAGCCAAAAATTCTGGGTTCAGGGGACCCTGCAGAAACTAATATGTCAACCAAGGACCATTCATGGAGAGGACATAGACCACTGCTCAGATATAGAACAGAGGCAGCTCAGTCTCCATGTGATTTCTCTAGTGAGGGGAGCAGAGGTTGTTTCTGACATGGACTCAGTAGCCAGCTCTTTGATCACCTCCTCTTGGGGGTGGGGAAACCTTGCCAGGCTACAGGGGAGGAGGATGCAGCCAATCTTGATGAGACTTTATAGTCTTGTGTCAGATGGTAGAGAAAGAGGACCTCCCCTCTCAGTTGACTAGGGGAGGGATATAGGTGGAGAAGATGGAAAAAGAAGGGTGGGATTGGGAGGAGATGAGGAATGGGGCTACAACCAGGATATAAATTGAATAAATTGTAGCAAATTACAATTATTAAAATAAAAAATTTAAATGGCCATCCAGCCAAAAGCCATCTACAGATTCAATACCATTCCCATAAAAATTCCAACTCAAATTTTTACAGACCTAGAAAGAGCAACCGTTAACTGCATATGGAAAAATAAAAGATCCAGGGTAGCTAAAACAATTCTGTACAATAAAAGAACTTCTGGTGGTATCATCATCCCTCATCTCAAGCTATACTGCAGAGAAATAGTATAAAAACCTCATGGTATTAACATACTAACAGACAGGTTGATCAATGGAATCAAAAAGAACCCAGAAATAAACTCACACACCTATGGATACTTGATTTTTTACAAAGAAGGCAAAACCATATGATGGAACACAAGAAAGCATCTTCAACAAATGGTGCTGGTCTAACTGGATGTCTGCATGTAGAAAAATGCAAATAGACCCATACTTATTTCTGCACAAAACTCAAGTCCAAGTGGATCAAATAACTTGACATAAATTCAGAGACTCTAAACCTATTATAAGACAAAGAGGAGCAAAGTCTGGAAATCATTGACACACTAGAAACCTTTCTGAACAGGATACCAAGAGCTCAGGCTCTAAATTTTCAATTAATGAATGGGACTTCTTGAAAATAAAGCTTCTATAAAGCAAAGGAGACTATCAATAGAACAAGGTGGTCGTTTACAGATTGGGAAAAGATCTTCACCAATACAGCATGTGACAAAGGGCTAATTCAGAATATATAAAGAACTCGAGAAATTAAACACCTTGAAACCAAATAATACAATTTAAAAAATGAGATACAGAGCTAAACAGAGAATTCACAATAGAAGAATATCAGATGGCTAGGAAACAAAGAAAGGCTCAATGTCCTTGGTCATCAGAGAAATGCAAATCATAAATGACTGTGAGATTCCATCTTACACCTGTCAGAATGGCTAAGATCAAAAACTCAAGTGACAACACCTGCTGGCAAGTATGTGGAGAAAGAGGAACCCTACTCCATTGCTCGTGGGAGTGCAAACTTGTACAACCACTTTAGAATTCAGTCTGGTGCTTTCTACCTCAAGACCCAGCTATTCCACTCCTGGGCATACACCCAAAAGATGCTTCACCACACAACAAGGACATTTGCTCAACCATTTGCATAGCAGTTTTATTCATATAGCCAGAATCTGGAAACAGCTTAGATGTCCCCCAGCTGAAGGATGGATAAAGAAACTGTGGTATATTTAAACTTTGGAATACTATTCAGCCATCAAAAACAAGAAAATCATGAAATTTGCAGGCAAATGGATGGAACAAGAAAGATCATCCTGAGTGAGGTAACACCGAAGCAGAAAGACACACATAGTATGTACTGATTTATAAGTGGACATTAGACCTGTTTTACAGAGTAACCAACCATACTACAGTCCACAAACCCAAAGAAGCTAAATAACAGAGGTCCCAAAGAAGGTGCTGGAATGTCACTCAGAAGGAGAAATAGAATAGACAGCAGAAGCGGATGAAGAAAGAGAAGTGGGCAGGAGATGAAATGGGGAGGGAAACACAGGTGGGGATCAGATGTGGGGAGAATGGGAGTGGGAGGTGAGAAGGCTGGGAACAAGAAGGAACACTGAGGAGGGACATCTCTTGGTCAAGCTGGAGGACTGCTAAAGGGTAGGTACCTGGGAGGACATGGGTGTAATTCTAGCTGAGACTCCTATCAGGGAAGGACCTGAAGATTGAAGTAACCCACCCCCAAGCCAGGCATGGCTACTGGAAGAAGTGGATCAAAAACCCACCAACAAAACCTGTGAACCAAAAATTACCCTGCCTTCAAGAAGTGCAGGGATAATGAGGGAACAAAGATTGAGGAAAAGTCCCACCCCACAGTAGAGAGCCAGCCCCTGATACTAATAATGATGCTCTGCTACGATTTCAGACTGGAGCTTAACTTGACTGTAGTCTGAAAAGCTCCAGCCCACAGCAGATCGAGACAGATGATGGTACTTGCAGCGAAACAAGGGTCGGAGCTCTGGGGCTCCGGCGGGAGTATTGGGGGAAAGATAGAAGGACCTGGAGGGGACATGAACCTTCTAAGAAGACCGACAGAGACAACTAACCCAGTCACAAGGGGGCTTTCAGAGACTGAGACATCAACCTTGTAGCATTCATGAGCTGGACCTAGGACACCTGCACACATGCAGCTGTTGGGAGGCTTGGTCTTCATATGGGGTGCCTGCCGAGTGGAGGAGGGCTCTTCTAACATGGACTCTATTGCCTGCTTTTGGATCCCTTCCCTGTGGCAGGGCTGCCTTGCCTGACCTCAGAAAATGAAGATATGCACAGTCCTGATGTGAGTTGATCTGCTGGGAAAGGTTAATATGAGGGGAAGGGGGGGTTCCCTTTTCTGAGGGAAAAGGAAGAGGGGAAGGGGGGGGGTCTGAGAGAATGGTTAAGTAAGGGAGCACCCTCGGGATATGAGTAAATAAACTAAATTTAAAAAAAAAGATAGAAAAGGGATAACATATTGAGGTCATGTTTGTTTCTCCTCAAATTTTAATTATTTAAATATTTGCATTTTTTAAAAAATTTTATGCTAAATAGATGAAGCAAAAGGAAATTTCAAGAAGTTGGAAAACCATCAATTTAAAATGGATGGAAGAAAAGTGGGAGGAAACAGAAAAGGACCTGAAGGTTTCAGGAGTGCCACAAGAAAACCAACAGAGCCAACTAACCAGGGCCCAGAGGGGGTTGCTGAGACTGAAGCATCCACCAAGGACCATGCGGGAACTGGACCTAGGCCCCCTACAAAGTTGTAGTAGATGGGCAGCTTAGGCCTCATGTGGATACTCTAATAAAGGAAGCGGGGACTACACTGGGCACGGTCTCACTTGACAGCTTTGTGATCACTTCCCCCTGGAGGGACTGTCTTACCAGGCCACTGGGGAAGAGGACATGCTCAGTCCTGAGGCAACTTGATGAGCTGGGGTGGAGGGGACAGGGAGCTCCCCTTCTATGAGGAAGAGGCAAGGGAGTAAGGGGGAAGGAGGGAGTGTGGGACGAGGATGGGAGGAAAGAAGGGGCTATAACCTGGATGTAAAGTGAATTTAAAAAATAATTAATTAATTTAAAAAACTAAAAACAAAAATGGAAGTTAGAAATAATTAAAATTTGTAATTTTTTTCACAAAAAAACCCACGATTTTGTTTCATGCTAGCATGTAACTACAGGAAGGATGCAATAATTAATATTCTGAATAGCTCAGGCTACAAAACAAACCACTGTATACAAATAAACAAAAAAATATATTGTAAATATCTCTTGATTGAATCATCCTGGCCAGCAATTCATTGGCTATATATGAATGTACTAGCTTTTGCCCTTAACTAAATATCTTATACCTGCTATAATACAAAATAAAAATTGAAAAGTCTTTGTCCGTCTCTTATTACTGAAATCTATGAAATAAATGAACGCTAACAAGTGACTGGCCCAATTTCAGACCCATCCCGTGGGAGAGAGGCAAACACTAACACAGTGAAACTCTGCTGTGCTTGAAGACAGAACCTAGCATAACCGTTTTCCGAGAGGCTTCATCCAGCAGCTGATGGAAACAAAGGCAGAGATCCACAGTCAAACAATAGGCAGATATCAGGGAGTCTGGTGGAAGAGGAAGAGCCTGAGGGGTCTGCAGGGGGTCAAAAAGACCTACAGAATAAACTAACCCGGGCCCATGGGGACTCACAGAGACTGAACTACCAACCAAAAGGTGTGCATGGGTTAGCCACATATGTAGCAGGTGTTTATCATGTGGAAAGGAGAGGAGGGAGGGGGCTTCAATGAGACTGTAAAGTGACTTAATTAGTTATTCATTAATTAATGAAAAATACATTTGCTTAGAGCTTATCCCTAAGGTAGTTTCTTGATTTTAGATATACTTATTTTTTTTATATGTATGAGTGGTTTTCCTTGCAGATATTTATATGTTTCGTGTATGTATCTTGTATCTAGATCCCTTTTTGAAATTGTTTATCATGATTATCCAAAACACTGTTAGGATAAATAGGCTATTTCTATTGTCCCTGTTTGCCACATAGACATGGAATGTAGACACAATGCATGTTATAAACAGGGTCAGGAGGCCCCTGGGATGAAGCTGATCTTTATGCCATTCCTTGAGGACCAGCAGTTATGGCACCAGAAGGTGCCATACAAGTTTCCAAAGGAAGGAAGCAACCAACAATCCTATTTAGGGATGATGCTTATAAACCACAACAGTGACCAGCATGGCAACAGTAACCTTAAAGGTGCAATAGTGGTATGCACACCTTGGTGGTAACCAACAGTTCTCTAATTGGATGTATAGCTTACTCAACAAAAGGAAAATCATGCCAATACCTAGCAATGACACAGGTCTAGTAGAGCCGTGGATCTTTGAGAAAAATCTACAACTAGAAGTTTACTAAAACCAACATAATTTCTAACTATATTCTATCTTTTCTTATACCTGTACATAAGTGCAGTCTTGATCACCACAAAAACTTCCATTGCAAAAGATAGATCATTACAGAAAATCAACGCCAATTAAATTCTCCCTTTTCTTTCTATATATTTTCCACTTCCTTTATTTTTGTCATGGTCCTCTAGAGGAACGCAATAAATAGACTGAATAGTACTAAAAAGAGATTTTACTTAATTGGTTTACATGACGCAGCTTTGGTAGTGTATCTGTGCCTGCCTTCCCACTTGAAAGGCTGGAAAGTGTCAACTGCTCACTCCAGAGACTCAAAGTGCTAATCTGGAAGTGAAGGTATTGAGGGACTTTGGAGAGCCATAATCTTCAGAACTTGTCGGAAGGCTGAGGAACCTATGTTTGTTTATTTGAGACAGTGTCTCACTATGTAGACCTGGCTGGTCTTGAACAGATAATGATAGGTCTGCACCTGGCTCCTAAGTGCTGGGACTAAAAGCAAGATCATGCCCTGAGAATCTAGGTTTTGATATGAGCAAAGAATGGCAGTAACAGCTCAAAGAGCAGTGGCAGTTGCAACAATGAGTTAAATAAACTCATCAGCGAGACATAAAAAAAAAACAAGCTGGCAAAACCAAAACATTTTCCTTGTACGGCCTTATATTTGGTCTAGGGTCACTGAGACGCACTGCCCATGTTTAGGGAGGATCTTCCTGTCCCAATCAATCTAATTAAGAAAATTCCTCACAGCTCTGCCCATAATTCCTCATTCTAGATTTTCTCAAGTTAACAACCAACATTAAATTTCAAGACTTTCCTCTCATCTATTCACCTCTCCTCTCTTTCCACTTAATTCCTTCTTCTCCCTTTAAGTATTAATTACCTGTTTAAGTACCAAAAACCTGGCTAGAAACAATGTAAGGAAATAAAGATCTACTTTTTCTCCTAGTTTAAGGACATAGAATACTTTTTTTGTTGTTTCAGCGAGGGCTCCCTCCCCATTTTGTACTGAGATAAGTGGCTTCTGCCCTATGATATGCTATCATTAAGGGTTTCTTTCGTCTTTTTTTATTTATTTTAGGTTTTATGACATATTATGTAAGCATGCAAAGGAGCACAGAATGTACTATTTACAATTGAAACACTGGCGCAAAATGTGTCAATATTGTCAGAGACTTGTAAAACTTTTTTTTGTTGTTTATCTCTAACCTTCACATGAGACTACCCAAAACCCAAGTTCATATCATGTTTTTGGGTATAACTCACTGGCAAGTGAACATTTTTTGGTTTGGGACAAATGTGCAAAATGCAATGATAATTTAGAGAAATTCTGTGTTACAATAAGAGGAATTATCAACTTCACTAAGTTCTACGTAGTATTTCTACCTAAAGCTTTAAAATATTGAAAAGTGAAGGAATAGAGAAAATGAAAGGAATCAACACTTAGAGAGAAATATAAACAATAAAATTTCATACACAATGTAATAATAAAATAATTTCCTAGGGGTTTAATAAGACTTGTCTTATTAAAGATATAAAGATTCTTAACCATAAAACCTCTAGGGTAATAACTGCAATGGGAAAAACAAATAATTTGTCCCTCATTGATCAGTTAGTTAATTCGTTTGCATTCATAAGACCTTAGTATACAACAAAGAAAAGGCTATCTTCAATTAGCAGAAGAATTTTGTAAATATATATATATATTTACAAAAGTCCATATATATATGCATATATGTTATGTATATATATATATATGTAAACAGGAAGCTACAACATGCAAAGAGGCAGCCTTAACAGTCCACAGAGAAAGACAAAGCAGCCAGTCCTGATGAGAACTGATAGGCTAGGATCAGATGGAAGGGGAGGAGGACTGCCCCTAGCAGTGGACTTAGAGAGGGGCAAGGAGGAGAAGAGGGAGGGATGGTGGGATCCGGAGGAGAGGGAAGTGCAGCTGGGATACAAAGAGAATAAATTGTAATCAAAAAATAAATTAATAAAAAACATGTATAGTTTTAGAGGTTAGCACTTTTTCCTTTACATTTACATAGATCTTCAAATTATATGATGCTTTTGTGAATTTAACTATGAGTTAAAATGTTTAAATCATAGTACTTGTTATGTTAAGAGAAATCCTGACTTCATTGTACAGTCATTCCTCTGTAATATTATTTATTTTGTGGGCATTAAATACAAATATAAGAACTTTTTACCTGATTTGAAAATATTTTTGGGAACACTGTGTAATTTTGAGTTTGAATTTTCTTCTTCACATTAAATATGATATTTTTTCTTTTATATGTTTTTATTTTAATTATACACATTTATGGCCTGAAATATAGCAACTCTGTAATTATACAATATATAAACAACAAATCAAGATCATTAACATTTGTATTAGAATTATAAATGTGAAATTATTGTTAATGTTTTCTATCCAATATTTTATGACTTACTGTGAAGGGAGATTAAAGACTCTAATCATAAAGTTATGAAACGTTGTAAGAAACATCAAGTATTCTGCATTGATAAGTATGTGCTCTGTATGGACAGTAGTCATAAGTATTGTATACTTATATGCATACTACTCCCTGAAGAGAATTATTTTACTGATAAGATATTATCAAAATGTCCGAGTATGTTTGTTTTTGTGTGTGTTACTAGTAATTAAACCCAAAACCACATAAATACTCAACATTTTACCACCAACCTACATCCCTACTGTTATTTTACATTTTAAAAACTCTGACAAGTACTATATACAATATATTTTGTATCATACTCTATTCTCATTTCTTGTTGAGTCCCTTCTTTTGGAGTGATCAAGATTTCACTTTCTTCTCTCTTTACCTTCTGGTGTGCAAGACTTTGAAGATAGTCTCAGTGGCTGTGTACTCATGCTCACAAAGGCATGCAGAAGGCAGCATTAACTGCTACTTTTCCCCGTCTGCTGGCTGTCATATTCTTGCTATTCCTCCTCCACTATGTCCCAAAAGGCTTTGATGTGATATACATAGATATCCTACATAGGGGTGAATACACAGTATTCTATTGTTCTCAGAAGTTTGATGATTTATGAGCCTCTGACTTAATCAGTTTTCATCCACTGCAAAATGAGGCTTCTCTAAGTAAAACTGAGAGGTTCTCCAATCCATGAGCATAAACACAAGTATTTAGAAGAGCCATTAACTACATTACTATTTAGCAAAATATTGGTAGTAGATTGCCCACAACCCTGGAAAAATCCTGATGAAAGTTCTACTTATTTTCCATTGGCTGAGATTGCCTTGGGCAGGAATATTTAAAAGCCCATCACCTAGACTGTGGAGGAAGAAAGTCCATACTGTTCTGAACACTGAGAAGCATCATTCTTTGGGCAGGCCTCAGTATAACAATCTTTGGCACTCTAACAATTTCCATGCTTAGTTCAGAACTCCATTACTGCTTAGTTTACTAATGTGAAAGTTTCCTAATGTTTCTTCTTCATTTCATTCTTTTTGCCTTCAAATCAATCAAGTACTCTAACCAAAACTAATGAATTATTTTCTAGGGAGAATCTCATAAGAACTCACCTTTAGGTGAAAAACTACAATTAATAAATTACTGCTAAGGACAATCAGACTTCTCCAGAAAACAAGCTCCCTGTTAGATTATCAAAAGTTAAGTGGTCAGTCATATATATATGTACACACACACACATATGTGTACATATATGTATATGTAAATCTATATATGAACATCACTAAATGGACTCATCAGGTGGTATTTACATACAAATACAGATATATAGGCAATAAATAAGAAAGAAGTCATAAATCAGAGAGTTGGAGAAAGGGGCAAAGAGGAGTTGGATAAGAGACAGGGCAGGCTTAACAATTATGTAAAGCAAGCATTCAAGTATCAGATACTCAAATTAAAAAAAATAAATGTAAAAATAGAATGAAGGCACACAGTCAAAAAGTTTTTAAGCCTTTCACAAACATTTTTATTTTGTTTTTTACTGATTTTGAGTGTATTCATCCACCTTTACCACTTTGACACCTTTGCTCTCTCGCACATACCATGGTCTAATATACTACTTTAACTCCTTACAATTTTCTTTATCATGTTCTACCTTTTGGTGTTTTTTTTATTACTAAAAATTAATTTCACCTTATATATTCCCTTAAGTTCAAACTCATTTTACCCACTCCTATCTAAAAAAATTAATTTCTGTGTTAATGTTTCATAATTCTTTTAAAATAGTTATCCTATCCTGCACTTTATTACTGTTTCTTTCTGGCTATGTGCTATGTCTCATGGCAGACTAAATAATGCCTCTAAAGCAGTTCTGAAATGTTCAACACAAATCTTGTATATGACTTAACATTTATAATGGCCAAAAAAATGAAGTAAAAATATGGGAACTGATGTTAATAAAATAGTTTTATTTTACCTAATGTATCATTAAATGTCCTTTGCAGATGTAAAAGATATGAAATCGTTTCTGCCTTCTAATACTATGAAAGCAAAATTTAGTTTGCCCTATCATTGAATTCTGTTTAAAGTAACATTTCACAGCTCAGTAGCCAATTATTGCTAGTAGTTCTTATATTAGAAAGCATAATATCAGTATTCTAAGGCAATAAATAGAAAACTATAATAAAGGGAACACTGAATTGCAAATAGACATATTGAAAAAATGCTTCCTTTGCTGTTTATTACATGAATATGGCTGGTTTTCTCAGTTCCTCTGGCCCATAGTTTTATATATATATATATGGATTTTTTTAACAAGAATTAGAATTGAGTGTTACACAACTTTTTATGAAGTATTTATTTATGTAAATATGGGGCCATTACTCATTTCAACACCTTGGCCAATATCTGAATCTTAGAACTTAGATTCTCTCTGTCAGAGCCATTTATGAAGCAAAGAACATATATTGTAATTGAAATATTGTCTGTTCCTCATTAAGTCTCAGTATCTCTCTTCCTGTTCTAAAAGGCTGTCACCTGGTCTATCTCAGTTACCTCACCTGATTTCATCCCCCTGCCCTTTCATAGATGCTCTAGCTCTATTGATATTTCTGCTGTGATTAATGTCTCTTTAGTATTCTAAATTTCTTTCTTCTGTAGGCTTTATTTGGCCATGATTTTGTTTTTCTGATCTTCAATGCATCTTTTGTTTTTCATCATTCAAACCAGTGGCAAGGTCACATCCTCAGTAAAGTATCTCCTAAACAATGAATTGAGAAGGTGCCTATGTTGAACTAACTTTCTATCTTATTATTTGTAAATTCCACTCATTATTATATTCACCTGAGTTACACTGTTACAACTATTAATGTTTTAACTATATTTTTAACTATATTTATGAGAATCCTTGCTTTTCTTTCCTCTAAAAGAAACTGCTAAAATGGGAATCTGCTTTGTACTTCCTCATATCCTCAACATTCTCAGTCTTTGGTAAAATAAGTGCACCAACTCAACACTTGCTGAATAGAAGGAGGGGAAATTTTTCCCTGACCTATACTGTAACTCACAGGATTTTACATACATTGTAAAAGGAAAAGAATTTTTACCTTTTGTTAAGAATTATATCAGGAAGAAAAGATATTTCATTAAGGAGGAAGATTAACAGATTCACAATATATGTTATTGTTTTCACCACTGAGAAAGTCTATTGATTGACTTACTGAATAAACTCAGTGCCTCTGGCATTTGAATTTAATGTCCTATCTTATATACTTCTATTTACTTTTTGTTTGTTTATACATATAGAGGGCTTTCTCTTTATCACGGACTTGAACAAATTGCTATTTTTTTCTTTCCCCTAGTACTGAGATAGAAGGTGGAAGCTATCATGCTTTGAAGTTTCTTAAAAGTTCAATGAAAATATCTAAATAATAGAAGTATCTAAATGAGAGAGTGAAAATATTTGAAATATTATACCATTTCTACCATTTTATCTACAAAAATTTGAAGATAAAAAGTCCAAAAAAAATTTTTAGGTGAGCCTTAAGTCTCCTCGTACTAGTGGAGGGCATAACAATCAGAAATAGTACAAATCAAATAATACTTGATGTATTAAAAAAACATTAAATTTAATCTCCACGGGAGAGTCTAAAGATCCTTCAGCTGTTCACATCATTGCTGCTAATCTCTTTCAGATTACAGACTGTACCCTAAATATTTATTCATGAGCATTTCCTTTGGAAAATACACTTTTTACGCGAATATAAATAGGCACTGAGGAGAACACTGACAACTTCAAAGCAAAATGAAGTTCTTCCTGCTGCTTTCCCTCCTTGGTCTGTGCTCTGCTCAATATGACCCGCATACTCAGTACGGGCGGACTGCTATTGTCCACCTGTTTGAGTGGCGCTGGGTCGATATTGCCAAGGAATGTGAGCGATACTTAGCTCCCAAAGGATTTGGAGGAGTGCAGGTAAGGTTTATTCACATTTACACGGGGCCTTTTCTGCTCTAAGGTAGAACAGTATTCTGAAGCAGGACACGTGTGCTGGAACACAACTTCACCTCACACATGGGGATGGCGCCTTCTCCCTTTTTTGCAGGACCTCAGCAATGTCCTGTCCGAGCGAGTTTTCAGGTTGTTGTAATGCAGCAGCACTGCATGTCCACAGGTTGAGAAGTAGCATGGAAGCATTGGTGGGCGTCTACAGAATTGACATGTGTGAGGTAAGCCGTTATCTCCTACTAACTGTTACTGTTTTATCTACAGGTCTCCCCACCCAATGAAAATATTGTGGTTCACAATCCTTTCAGGCCTTGGTGGGAAAGATACCAGCCAATTAGCTACAAAATTTGCACAAGGTCTGGAAACGAAGATGAATTCAGGGACATGGTCACAAGATGCAACAATGTTGGTGTAAGTGAAGTCATGATCACTCCAAAATCAAACATATAATTTTATAGATTAAAAATTGTTATATGTGAAAATACTTTCCTCTTTTATTCTTTGTTCATTTCATTTAAGGAAAAAATTTTATACTTTGGTGTTGCTGAAGGA